>JAQBSW010002911.1:0-93322 GCA_029291075.1 Eudiplozoon nipponicum
TATAAGAATCTAAATATTATTCCACATATATATTACAAATATCTACATAAGCATTTAAGCAACCATGTGAGTTAACCCCACATCTTATATGCATATATAGAATTATTCATATATAAGGCTCTGCACCAGTATATATATATATATATATATATATATATATATATATATATATATAATAATAGTATTATTAGAGTTTGCCGATTTGTTTAAGTTTGTAAACAAAATTCAAAATATAAATTTTAAAAACAAGATTATGGTATCTTTTGATGTTACGTATTTGTTTACAAATGTTCCAATTGATGAAACCATTGGCATTATAGTCAAAGCGGTAGAACACGACATATTACCATCGCCGGTGCGAGGTCACACTCTACGCAAGCTTATCTGATTATGCACGAAAGACGCAGAGATTCGCTTTAATGGAAGCATCTACAATTAGACTGATGCTGTGAATTGGGAAGCCCCTTATCTCCAGTGCTGGCTGAGATTTTTCTAGGGCACTTAGAACATACATCATTAAAGAGTGACATAAGTATATGTGCTCAATATATACGTACGTGGATGTTATATTTCTTGTACTTAAGAACAGGTCGCAATCACAAACATTGCTTCAAAGTTTCAACAAAGCACATAAGAAAGAAACTAATGGTAAATTAAACAGAACAATTTACCATAAACCAACATGGTCTTTACAGTATTTAGATTATATATATATATATATATATATATATATATATATATATATATACTAGATTTCAGCAGGAACCATTTGTTTTTATGGTCAAACTACCTTCAAACGCTAGTATAGACACATTATCAGCCTTCATTGATATAATATTGGTTTTAAAGACAACCGATTTATAAGAAGAAGATGCTATGTATGACCACAAAACGTTCCTTTGCTCCGAAATCCATACTCTTCTTAACCTGTCTTCAAATATAGATGCGAATATATATAAATATATATATATATATATATATATATATATATATACATATATATATATATATTCTATCAGTATAATTTGTACACTGCATTAGGTAACAAATGCCATTCATCCCAATAAAGACGAAACCAATCTACTGGACGATGCAATGTTTAGTTTACACTGACAATATATATAAAATAAAGGCTCCTCACACGATCGACATTTTAACAGACCTGTATTGGTTGTCAACAAATCAAGCAAACCTTGCCTAGTCTGATATATTCTTGTTATTCATATTCTGGTCTACAATAATCCGGTCAAAATAAGAAGACAGAAGTTATGATACAAAAAAGTATAATGAAGATGTTAAATGGAATTATTATTTAAACGTACTTATTAGTATCATGACCAAATATATTTGATGAACAAAAATAACTTCAACTTTTCTGACACAGAAAATATGCATGAAATTTTTAAAACGGCAAATACTGATAAATATATTGTCATTGATTTGTTAAATACTGTAGCTAAAGTTAAATTTGCGTGTGATGAAACCCACGTTAAAATCGAAAAGTAAATTCTTCTTTTCTTTATCCTCTAATTGTTAATTTTCTCGACAATTGTCTGCAGTTTTCATTGGATAAATATCCAAAGAGACACCGAAAACAGAGAACGGACCTTCTCGGCATTTGCCAGAGAACGCAAGACCGGCCCTGTTAAGGGCCCCCCAACAGTACTAACTTAGTATTTCGTGTACTCTAACTGATTTTTTAACGTCGTACGGCATTTAGTTGAAGCTGGGGCGTTTACAAAATTGGCGACCGCGCCAGGATACTGAGTACTGTGCTTACCAGTCATCCAGAAACTTTAGTCAATAAAATTCGACTTTTTCATTCATTTGGGGATGAAATTAATTAACATTGCGAATGCGTTTTACTTTGGTTGTTAATATCTCTAAAGTTAGACACTTACCCAAACCCTGGCCCCATGAGATTTAAGAGAATTATGGAAACGTTGGTACAAAACCAATAAATCTGACCATAAGCTAAGGTTGTTTTATTAATCTTTCATAATCAATGAAATTATTCTTGAACTAGCTCCCAATACTCTCTCTATAGATGACTTATCTGAGATGTGAGTTGGTAGGGTTTGGAACCCTAGTTGAATTCGTCATCCCTTTTGTCCCGCCTCCACAGAAGATGAGCTCTCCTCTTTAGAGAGAACAGTAGCGAACATGGCTGAAGTTCTAGAAGGATTGGCTATAGCGAAATCCGAGCTAAATAGGGTGAATTCCCGACCAAATTTCATGCCAAAACACATTATAACGCAATCCTTTAACAGATAGGCCTTAAAGAACTAGTGCTATAATTGCAAGATTTTTTTATTCATGTCAAGTCTGTCTCTGTCGTTCCGAAGAATTTCCGAATGAATGTCAATTTCCACAGTTGACGGGAAAGACAACAGAACACAGGCGCAGTAGTGCATCAGGATCAGGAAACGTATGGCGCAGAAAGTAGGAGACCGTACTTTCTGTGCATCAACGGCATCAACAGCGCCACAAGGAAGAAATCACTTACAATCCGACATTCCTGTCGACTCTTTTCGTCCATGTCGAATTTGTCACATAGATAGCCAAGCGGACAATGCCAGTTGCAATCACCAGTATACTTGTTTGCATGATCCGGCCAAACAGCCCAACGAAATTCCGCATCTTCTTGATTTCAGAACTGGCGAAGAATTCATCGTGGACGCAGGTGCAGCAGTCTCAGTTCTCAAGGGTGATTCAATGGCCGAGTTGTCGCTAGGCGTTCTACTCGCAACAGCTACAGGCGAGCCCATACCTACTTATGGCTGCCGGTATCGCACACTCAGTATAGGTTTACGGCGTGAATTTTCTCAAAACTTCATTATTGTCAAGGTCTCACACAATATAATAAGCCTTGATTTCTTTTTGAAATTTCGGCTCATTGTTGATCTTGCCAATCAAAAGATCATCGACCCCTCCACCGGACTTGAACAAAGTTTTTGGACACTTGCCTCCGAGCGTTTGGAGTTACAGGTCATTCAGCCAACCCCAGTGCATCATTCAGCAGAGATATCAGCGGCTCTTCGAAAATACAAATCGCTTTTCGATCTTAACAAGTCAGAGCTACGAGTCTCCAACATGATGCACCATATCGTCACAGAAGAGCAACCTATTGCACTCAAGAAGCCACTATTGGCCCCTGCTATGCTGAAAGCTGCCCAAGAAGAATTCTCAAGGCTTTTAGAAGAGGGAATCATCAGACCATCGAAAGTTCATGGGCGTCACCACTGCACTTAGTCTCCAAATCAAACGGATCGTACAGATCCTGTGGAGATTACCGTAAGCTAAATTAAGTGACAAAATCTGATGCATATCCTATTCCAAATATTAACACTTTACTTGAAAAACTCAACGGCAGCAATTTATTCTCAGTGATTGACCTCAGACAAACCTACCATCTCATCCCGCTAGCACCAAAATATATTGAAAGCACTGCAGTCATCACTCCATTTGGCCTTTTCGAATATATTTGCATGCATTTTGGAGTTAAGTGTGTTACACAGACATTTCGAAGATTCATGGACAACATTGTTTGCGAGGACGCCGCTTATTGTGTCATATCTCGATGACATAATGGGATTCAGTCCAGACTTAGAATCCCATGCCAAGCATCTAGGAAATGTTCTCTCACGCTTATTCAACCACGGACTCAAGATCAATTGTGAAAAGACGCAGATTGAAACTACATCCGTGGATTTCTTAGCGCATCGTATCACGCCAGAAGGTACTCAACTTTTGCTGTCAAAGGCGAATTCAATCAGGAATATCAAGTTACCGAAGACTGTTAGCGAGTTGCAGAAAATCCTGGGAGTACTAAGCTACTATCGAAAGTTCCTTCCAGACCTTTCAAGACAACTTTATCATTTGTGCAGGCACATGCGGAATCGAAAAGGACTTAGCAAGAATTCCATCATTACTTGGTCAATTGAAGACGAGGAATTACTTTGACTCGCCATCAACTCTTTAGCAAATGCTACAATGCTAACGCATCCAGATTTTCAACGACCATTTCTACTCACGACAAATGCTTCTGAATTCGCTATTGAAGCTACATTGGAACAACAGATCGACGGAGTTCGGACGCCTATCAGTTTCTACCCGCGTACTCTCCAACCAGTGGAATTAAGATAAGACACTTTCGGTCGAGAACTCCTCGCCATCCACGACTCAGTGCGCCAGTTTATCAGTATCATTGGAAGTAGCAGATTTTTTGTGTTCACAGATCATGCTCTATTAGTTAGCGCACTTTGAAACGCAACTTCAACTATCGCCATGTAACCTGCCGGAGTGGAAAGACAGCGTTAACGTCTAAGCGAAAGGTAATTTGACATCATTCATATCAAGGGCGAACAAAACTTCGTTGCAGATGCCCTTTCCGGGCCAGAAGTCTCGCTACAACCACCTTCGCCGTCGCCATTCACTGTCAAATCCGTGACACTCAGTGAACCTGCACTAACGCTGTCCCTCCTGCGAACGGAACAGTGCGGTGATATTCACATTCAAAGATCAGTAGCCCGTCACCCAACCAAGTTCATATGCCGTCTCTGGGGAAGCGTACCATTTTTTACTTCACGAGTACGCATCTAAACAAGCCAGTTCTGCTGACCAGCCTTCAGAGAAAAGATTTAGACTCAATTCACTCAATTTCTCACCCATGAAGCAAAGCGACTGTTAGACTACTCACAGATCGTTGGGTTGGAAGCAGGCAATGGTGTGGGACAGTGAAGGAAGGAAGATTCTTGACACATTCGTTCTAAGTTGCATCATTTCCGAACTACTTCATGCCTAGGACGGTACCGTCCTATTATTTCACATTCTTCTACCAAATATATAGTGGTTAAAGGGCGTAATACCGGCTCCTACTGATGAGTCGCCAGTAAGTACGAAACGAATGTGCATGAGATTATACTTTCCGTTCATGCTGCCTTTAGTTAATCCTTCTGGTCACAACTGAACTAATTTGTTACTAGGTTCGCAAAACCTAACCCAAATACTTCATTATTATGCAAGGCGCGACACCGACATCAGTAAGCATAGACAGGTTGAAACCATTTATCGAACCGTCTGATCCTGACAGCATTCAACCTTCTACACACGTCTCAGGCTCCATCTGCCTACAATCTCAATAGCTTGCTTTGCATAACGCGTAATTGATATTTTTTTAACATTAATTTTTCGTTATTCTACGTATCAAATTTTTAACTTTACGTTATTTTTAGCATTTATCTCACGTGACAGATAACCAGCTGTTCTTAGTTAACAATTGTGTAGCATTTTTGAACAGTTCTTCGGTATTATGCCATCTCTGAGGCAATATTCGAGTACATATATTTTTTATGTCGTTTCCTTTGATTTTATGTATATATTTTTACATTATAATGTATGGCTCACACCTGAGCTCACACTGCCTATTTTGGTGTGACCAGCTACTTAGAGCTGACGATTTTGTGTAGCAACACTAAGTAGTTATCAGCTTCATATCATTGTACAGGCCACTTTCAATGCATATATCAACTTCATCAGTTCCTCAGACATCACTCTACAAATATCTCAACCACAACGTCGAGCACACTCTAGCTCCTTTGGTCGTATACAAACAGATTGACGACGATCCAGCCTGCCTAAGTTTTAACTTAAACCTCGCAACTTCAGTGGGTATCTACCTCGAAATCCTCACGCTGCAGCTAATAAATCTTACACTGCTCTATTTTGCCTCACGCGGTATGACCGGCCACTAGAGCTAACAATTTATTTGTAGCAATTCCTAGTGGTTATTTGTCATCATATCATTGTTTAAACCACCAACAAGCATACTTCAGCCCAGCATTTATGGTACATTATTTTTTGCTTAACTTGGCTCTCATCTATCCTCGCCGAGAGGAATATGTCTTTCTTTTTTTTTCAGAGAGGAAAGTGATGTAACGACACAAAGCAATTCGCTGACATATTGCGTAAATTAAATTCAATTCAATTTACGCTGCACCAATGAGAAAAAAGCGAAACTTGCTGTTAAACAACAGTGTGCAAGAAGCCAATCTAGGTTATTTAAGCACAGTCAATTTAACATACAAGTCAGTTGTCGCGTTTTCCTTCTTCTGTGGGTTTCTCCAACGTGCTGTCTTCTTTCGTCAATTACGCTATTTTTGGGGCTTGCTACACACATATTGGCAATTTCAGTCACGCCAATCTTGGTGCTGTACAACTAGAGAGTCGAGCCAGTTACTGCAGAACTTCAACGACTTTACTAAGCGTGATTTCAACGCCACAACAGAAGGAAACACAACCCAAGTCAACCCGAGTTGGTCTCAAGAATCTAGGAGTACTTCTGGACACTGCTGCACTAACTGACCTTCTCGGCATTTTCCATAGAATGTAAGACCGGCCCTGTAAAGGGCCTCCCCCCCTCCAACAGTAGTTGTTCGATGACTGGTTAAATACAATGGGATTGGTGTTTACTTCAAGCACGCAAAATTTATTTAAAGAATTGTTACCACCACCCGCGCAATCAATTATTGTTTAAGTAGTAACTTAGTATTTCTGGCACTCTAACTGACTTTGTAACGTCGTGCGGCATTTACTTGAAGCTGGGGCGTTTACAGACTGTATGTGAAATAAAACACAAATCATTGTTCCAGTTGAATTATTTGATTATCATAAATAAACACTGTTTTGTGTTAACTAAAAATTGTAATAATGAACTAAAATACAATTCTGTAAATGGAGAAATCGAAATGCCACCAAGTACAGATTTTATTAAATATTCCATGCTAAATCATATATATATATATATATATATATATATATATATATATATAATTTTACAAGTAAAATATATATGTACACAGATCCGCTTTGAGCTAAAAAATAAAATTCAATTCTGCAAATAAATATTGTATGATACATTGCATTTTGAAAAATCGATTTTTATTTCACATAACCTCGACAGCAATGCATGTTAGGAAATTTTTTTAAGTAGAAAAGCATTATATGTCAAAATTTTTAATACTCAATATGATTATACGATTGATTATGAGATTTGAACTGCTTAGGGATTACTGAATGTTTGTGAATGTCTTCTAAATTGACGAGGCAATACGATGCAAAAATTAGTTTTTATTCAATACACCATAAAATAATTATAAAAAAAATGAAAAGTATTTGTTAAAAATGTCAGTGTAATTATATATATATATATATATATATATATATATATATATATATATATATATATATATATATATTCTTTATGATGTCCATGCCGTTTTAATTAACACAGTATTCTTATAATTAGGAAAACAACACAAATAACAAAGTGGATAAAGGCCATTTATTTCGTGAATACTAAACATCTCTTATACAACCATACATATTTATACATTTTGGGTTGTCAATTGGTTATGTTATTGGTGACAAATCTGACTCGTTATTACTACTGTTTCTGGTTTTGACTAGTAGGTGAGTGTGTATGCGTTTGTGTTTGTGTTGTGTATGTGTGTTTGCATGTAAAGGTCATTCTCGCAGTATTGCGAAGTGATTTCTGAGATCTTGTCATGATTGTTTTGATAACTTGAGAGTTAGCCCTTTGTGCAAATTGTTCACTGTTATCTATACAAGTACTATTTTTCCCAGTATAGTTAATCGTTTCACCCCGCTGCGCAAGGGTGCTATTTTCGCTTGGTAACAACTCTAATGTTGATTGTCGTGTTAAACGCTCACACTGTTTGGAGACTTCTGTCATCGTATGCGCCTCTGTTATCTCAACCTCCTCTTGTTGCCAATCCGATTGTACGTTTGTTGATTCTAGTCGAGGGCCTGTTGGTTCTTGGCTGGATACTAGTAGATTGTTGTTGAATTTTGTTATCCTTGGCCAGTCGATAAGGATATCATGTTGATGAAACTTTTGAATGTTAAGGTCAGGTGCTTGTTGTTTTATGTAAAGCGCTTCGTAGATAAATAATAATTTTTCAGATTTTGCTTTATGTAGAATTGTGAAATTGGTCGAATTGACAGGGTGCCCCGTTGCCAATATATGATCGGAAATAGCTAATTTTCCTGACGGTGGCAAGCCTTTGTTAATCAATTTCTGTGGCAAATGTTGCTGGATTCTGCTTATCAATTGCTTCTTCGTACGTCCGATATATGTGCTACCGCACATACATGAGAATTTATAGACTATGAATGATTTGGAGAGAAGTGGCAATTGATCTTTGGCATCCAACCTCATGATTCTCTGTGTACTAAATGTCATATTAACTTTAACACTGGGAAAGTTGTCCTTAGTTATTCTATTCAGCCGCCGTGCAATTATTGAGGCTGGTATGTCGCCTCTAAATGGTAAGTTTAGGAAAACCTGCTTGTCGGTGTCCTCTCTAGTACGAATTTGCCGTGGTCTAATGTTGACATCAATGAACCGCTCTGGGTAGTTGTTCATTAGCAGAATATTCCTGAGGTAGCCCAGTTCTTCCTCAATCTTGTGTTCAGAGCAGATCTTTCTGATTCTGTTCGCTAGGTTGTTTACTAAGTTTCTTTTGTGGGATTTTGGCACACTACTGTTGTAATGAATGTATTGTCCAGTGAAAGTGGATTTTCTATGTATGGCCAGTGTCAAATCTCCGTTTGCTTCTCGACTGAGTTTGATGTCAAGGAAGGGAAAACTGTCGTCTTTCTCTACCTCGAGAGTGAATTTAATGTCTGGATCGACTCCATTTGCTTGTTTGAGGATTTCGGAAGGGTCTGCTGCTTCTCAGATGAACAACAAGATATCATCTACATACCTTTTGTAGAATGCGCACTGGTCAATTATACCTTTCAGACTGGTTTTTTCCAGGTGATACATGTATACATCTGCCAGCATTGATGTCAACATTAGACCACGGCAAATTCGTACTAGAGAGGACACCGACAAGCAGGTTTTCCTAAACTCACCATTTAGAGGCGACATACCAGCCTCAATAATTGCACGGCGGCTGAATAGAACCATGACAACTTTCCCAGTGTTAAAGCATTATGACATTCAGTACACAGAGAATCGAGGTTGATGCCAAAGACAATTGCCACTTCTCTCCAAATCATTCATAGTCTATAATTTCATGTATGTGCGGTAGCACATATATCGGACGTACGAAGAAGCAATTGATGTTGAATCCAGCAACATTTGCCACAGAAATTGATTAACAAAGGCTTGCCACCGTCAGGAAAATCAGCTATTTCCGATCATATATTGGCAACGGGGCACTCTGTCAATTGACCAATTTCACAATTCTACATAAAGCAAAAATCTGAAAATTACTTTTATCTACGAAGGCTTTACATAAAACAACAAGCACCTGAACTAACATTCAAAAGTTTCATCAACATGATATCCTTATCGACTGGCCATGATAACAAAATTCAACACTACTTCGTATCCAGCCAAGAACCAACAGGCCCTCGACTAGAATCAACAAACGTACAATCGGATTGGCAACAAGGTGAGGTTGAGATAACAGAGGCGCGCATACGATGACAGAAGTCTCCAAACAGTGTGAGCGTTTAACACGACAATCAACATTAGCGTTGTTACCAAGCGAAAAATATAACTTTGCGCAAAGCGGGGAGAAGCGATTAACTATACTGGGAAAATAGCACTTGTATAGATAACAGTGAACAATTTTGCACAAAGGGCTAACTCTCGTTATCAAACAATCATGACAAGATCTCGACATCACTTCGCAATACCATGAGAATGACCTTACATGCAAACACACATACACAACACAAACACAAACGCATGCACACTCACCTACTAGTCAAAACCAGAAACAGTAGTATTAACGAGTCAGATTTGTCACCAATAACATAACCAATTGACAACCCAAATGTATAAATATGTATGATTGTATAAGAGATGTTTAGTATTCAATGAAATAAAATGGCCTTTATCCACTTTTGTTATTTGTGTTGTTTTCCTAATTATAAGAATACTGTGTTAATTAAACGGCATGGACATCATCATAAAGATTATCAAAGAGCGGGGTCAGACTTTTACCCGTAAGGAACTAAACACTTATATTGCAGCCAACTGTACGTGTGCCAAACTTCTAGAAAGAGTTAAGTTCTTCAAATCGTGTTTAGAATCAGATGTTGTGCCAAAACGATTCCTCAAGCAATGCAGAAGAAATAACCAAAAACCGACGAATAAACTGATAAGTCGCTTATTGCTTAATGGTATCGAGGACAACCAATCAAAACTGCAAGACGCTGAGAGCATCATTCAATCACTGGGTTGTCGAATTGCAAGACTGAACGACGGCGAATACACCGCTTTCACAAAGAAGATAGAAACACTGATGAAAATAACAGCGGAAAAAGAAACCAAGAACCTCACGAGAGACCTGGATAAATTTCCTACGCAATCAAAATTTCCTACCAACCCAGACGCTTTTATTCACAATTATTCAAAAGTGATCTTGTCAAAACATCAGAAAGAATTACTCTCCTTAGGAGCAAAATTCTGCGTAGTCAAGAAAAATCTAAGTGAACGGGACATTATTGACATTCAGGCTGGAACGGAAAATTTCTACAATGACTTAACGAAAGACATCGCCCACATGCATTCAATGGACAAGGACTGAAAGCTGAGATAGTAAGCGCACTAGAACAATACAAGAAGGAATTCAAAGGCAGCCAAATCATCACAAAACAGCACATAGACGAACTTAGAAAACTCCAATCAGACAAATCCATACGACTTGCCACACCCGACAAAGGATCAGGAATTGTTATACTTGAGGCGGACGCTTACAAGAAGGCCATGAACGATATAATAAATGATCCATCCAAATTTAAGCATGACATCAAACAGAAAGATGATTCAACGAACATCGAATCAAGAATTAATACAATTTTGAAAAAGATGGAAAAACATGTGCTAACTTCGACGGCTGACTCCGAGGTTAGATCAAAACTCACAGAAGACATCCAAAAAGCAAAACCAGTCGGAACAAACACCGCAAGATTGTACGGCAAACCAAAAACTCACAAAGCCGTGACAGCCTCAGGAGCTCCTTCGATGCGGCCCATTATGTCAATGATCAACGCTCCACAACATAAACCAGCCAAGTTTCTCTGCAAACTACTTGAACCAATACGGAGCATCATAAACACTAACACTATCAAGGACTCTTTCGAATTAGCAAATGAACTGAAGGGGAAGAACATCCTACAGAATAAGATGGTCTCGCTTGACGTCTCATCCTTATTTACAAACATACCACTGGATAAGACAACGGAGATCTTGTGTGATCTCATCAAAAATGAGTTTATTGACTTCCCTATAGACACCAATGACATCAAAGACCTCATATTAGCATGTACTAAAAACGTGCAATTTACTTTCGAAGGTATATACTACCGCCAGATCAATGGTGTAGCTATGGGAAGCTGCATCGCACCCCTCCTGGCAGATGTATACATGTATCACCTGGAAAAAACCAGTCTGAAAGGTATAATTGACCAGTGCGCATTCTACAAAAGGTATGTAGATGATATCTTGTTGTTCATCTCAGAAGCAGCAGACCCTTCCGAAATCCTCAAACAAGCAAATGGAGTCGATCCAGACATCAAATTCACTCTCGAAGTAGAGAAAGACGACAGTTTCCCATTCCTTGACATCAAACTCACTCGAGAAGCAAACGGAGATTTGACACTGGCCATACATAGAAAATCCACTTTCACTGGACAATACATTCATTACAACAGTAGTGTGCCAAAATCCCACAAAAGAAACTTAGTAAACAACCTAGCGAACAGAATCAGGAAGATCTGCTCTGAACACAAGATTGAGGAAGAACTGGGCTACCTCAGGAATATTTTGCTAATGAACAACTACCCAGAGCGGTTCATTGATGTCAACATTAGACCACGGCAAATTCGTACTAGAGAGGACACCGGCAAGCAGGTTTTCCTAAACTTACCATTTAGAGGCGACATACCAGCCTCAATAATTGCACGGCGGCTGAATAGAATAACTAAGGACAACTTTCCCAGTGTTAAAGTTAATATGACATTCAGTACACAGAGAATCATGAGGTTGGATGCCAAAGATCAATTGCCACTTCTCTCCAAATCATTCATAGTCTATAAATTCTCATGTATGTGCGGTAGCACATATATCGGACGTACGAAGAAGCAATTGATAAGCAGAATCCAGCAACATTTGCCACAGAAATTGATTAACAAAGGCTTGCCACCGTCAGGAAAATCAGCTATTTCCGATCATATATTGGCAACGGGGCACCCTGTCAATTCGACCAATTTCACAATTCTACATAAAGCAAAATCTGAAAAATTACTTTTTATCTACGAAGCGCTTTACATAAAACAACAAGCACCTGAACTTAACATTCAAAAGTTTCATCAACATGATATCCTTATCGACTGGCCAAGGATAACAAAATTCAACAACAATCTACTAGTATCCAGCCAAGAACCAACAGGCCCTCGACTAGAATCAACAAACGTACAATCGGATTGGCAACAAGGTGAGGTTGAGATAACAGAGGCGCATACGATGACAGAAGTCTCCAAACAGTGTGAGCGTTTAACACGACAATCAACATTAGCGTTGTTACCAAGCGAAAATAGCACCCTTGCGCAGCGGGGAGAAACGATTAACTATACTGGGAAAAATAGCACTTGTATAGATAACAGTGAACAATTTGCACAAAGGGCTAACTCTCAAGTTATCAAAACAATCATGACAAGATCTCAGACATCACTTCGCAATACTGCGAGAATGACCTTTACATGCAAACACACATACACAACACAAACACAAACGCATACACACTCACCTACTAGTCAAAACCAGAAACAGCAGTAATAACGAGTCAGATTTGTCACCAATAACATAACCAATTGACAACCCAAAATGTATAAATATGTATGATTGTATAAGAGATGTTTAGTATTCACGAAATAAATGGCCTTTATCCACTTTGTTATTTGTGTTGTTTTCCTAATTATAAGAATAATATTATTTGTGGATTTTATTTAAACTGATTCTCCTATTAACCTGGTCACTCGGCTGCGGTTATATATATATATATATATATATATATATATATATATATATATATGTGTGTGTGTGTGTGTGTGTTTGTGTGAGTGTGTGTGTGTATTTATAGCCTTCCAAATCTATTGCATGGTCAGATTTCTTGGTTTGACAATAGTTACAGTTTGTTTCATGTTCTCCTTTAAACTCAATTGAGCACATCGTTTCTTTTACCTAATTCAGATTACAGTCTTTGAACGTTATTTTATATACCCATGAAGTAATCAAAGGTTCAATATTTCCTTTTCATAATAGTTCGCAGCCTGAGGTGAGTGTTTCCTCAATACAGTTCTACTATTATGCTTCTATCCTATAGTTCTTATCTTCCTACTCATTTTCGAATCATTTATTATCAGGGTCCGACTGTAATCTTGTAATTTCTCCTTCTCTACATGTGCCGAATCAGAGTCGAATTTCCGTATTACTTCCTCTATTATCTTATCTATTAATTCATGTTTGTATCTTTTCTATATTTCAAATCAGCTATAATAAGATTTCTCATTGTCATAGATTTTAAGATGCCTATTTTATATTATACGAGTTATTAGAGTAAAAATGAATTTTGATAACTGAATAGATATTTTTCGTATGGAAATCCTTACCTAACATTCCCTAATTCCGCCTCACTTTCAAATTGTGGAAATTTACCTATCCTCTCCTCTCGTTCCTTTTCCAGCGTGAATTTTAGTTAACCTACTTCATGTTGTCAAATTATATATATGCATATATTTATATATATATATCTCTCTCCCATTATATATATAAACATATATATATCTACATATATATATATATATATATATATATATATATATATATATAAATGACGCAGTCATTCTTTAAGTCAAGTTCGCGAGCTTGAAGTAAACACCAACCCTATTTTATTTAACCAGTCTTCGAACAACATAGCAAAACTATCGCCAGTCGCACGCACTGAAGCGTTTCGACCTTTCATGATGATCATCAGTGTACGATGACGACTGGCGGTATTTTTGCTACGTTTTTCGACGACTGGTTAAATAAAATTGGATTGGTGTTTACTTCAAGCTCGCAAACTTGATTTAAAGAATTTGTTGCCACCACCCGCGCAATCGATTAATGCTTAATTGGCGCACTCATTGTTTGTGAGCACATTAAAATGAAAGCGGTGACACATGATATATTTTTTATGAGAAAGAATAAACCTGTATTCCGACATTACGAGATAGACATTTCATATAATTAATTCGAGTGGGTGTGAAACGTGCATTAATGATATACATCCGTAGCCAGGATCTCTAGCGAGATCTGAATGTTGATCTTTGCCTAATTTGTATTTCAATATCTCGCATGGTTGCGATATTAGTAACATTAGCGAGGATGGCCAACGAGATCGGGCGTATTATTTCAGCCTAGCTGGCTTGCCGGAACTTGCGTCATTAGCTAGGATTGCTAAGGAGACCTGAATGGATAATTTTATCAAGCATATCAAGATTTATACCAGGCTGTTGAACTAGCATTTTTTACGAATCATCTTTTGCTTTATCTCATTCTATACACTCAGTTACTGCTGATGATTTATCTTAGTCTAAATGCCTCTTTCAGGTTAGCCATTGTGTCCCTATTTCATGGTATTTTAGACTAGTTTGACAAATGGTGAATGACATCGGCCGAACACTTGTTTGCGATTTCGGCCATATTGTTATGCTGTATCGTGCTTTAGGTTACCAAAAAGGCGTGGATGGAAAATTTTTTTGCTAGTCTAGCGGAAAGCTGGTGCTAATAGAAAAGCTTAGCAGCTTCGTGTTTGTAGGCCTAGACACTTCTGCATATCGATGTTTTGCGATCCAAATCGTCTTT
The DNA here is from genome assembly GCA_029291075.1 of Eudiplozoon nipponicum. Taxonomy (NCBI): domain Eukaryota; kingdom Metazoa; phylum Platyhelminthes; class Monogenea; order Mazocraeidea; family Diplozoidae; genus Eudiplozoon; species Eudiplozoon nipponicum. The sequence continues at coordinate 14,948 of JAQBSW010002911.1, forward strand.
GATAATTTTTTGTTAACGCACAAACCTTGAATCGTTTATGCCTAGGCTTTATTGCCTGTGGGATTATGTATTAGAGACGGAGTATTTTAGTCAACATTTTTGCATATTTATAATGAAAATTGTCAATAATACAATGCAAGGCAATTACCGTTCGCTTGGAAGAGAAGTTGTTATGGCGCATCTATCAATATTATTTATGCCTGCCATTACCGACCGTGCGAGACCGAAAATATTTAAGGAGATTGACGACACTAGCATCGCAACATAGTCCTTTCTATTATATGCACAATAAGAGGATGGTTGCTTCTATTGGTGCATAAGTGCTCCAATCAATGGTTTCAGTTTAATCTACCATGAAGTTACCTGTGTCGGTAGAATGTTTTTATTTATGTTGAAAATTTTTACTATGATAAATTGTATGAGCTTTTTGGTAGGTTTGAGTCGACTTATTTCAGTTTTAGGCAATTTTTGTCACTAAGAAGTGGAAATAATGCCTTTAATTTTTCTGTTACTCTTAGAGAACTTCCTTAGTGCATGGACTTCGGCGTCATGCATCTGCGAATCATGAAGATGATTGTGACGATAGTGTTGGAAGAGACAAGAGCGATATTAATTGCGGCTGGACCCTTGAACACGATTCCGCCTTTAAACCTGATGTAGCTAACTGTGGACTTCAGACACAACAATCAAATTTATTAAAAGACATCCGCCTGCCGTATGCAGCTGTTTGTGTCTGCGGTCTTTCCCACTCTATGCAACGATCAAATACTCCAGCAAATAGAGGTTAGTCGAATGCCCTTGATTTTGAGCTTTACTCACCCGGAGAAACATGTAAAGCAATCTTGATATTGTATTTATTATTGCTTGTCAAATTTTCTTTCTCTTCTAACGTATTACTTATGGAATAAAATTTTCTTGTTGCACCGCATGTTAGAATTTGTTTGGTGTATACATAATCTACATGACTAGGTGGCATCTAGCAAGATGGAACGAAATGGAGTCCAAATTTCGCGTAGAAACTGAGTTATATATATATATATATATATATATATATATAAATATATATATATATATATATATATATAACATACAATTTAATTGGATGAGACAAACATGTTCCATTTGCTTGATATTTGTGAATATTAACGGGTTTTATTGATTTGCATTGTGTTACCTTCTAACATGTTAACTGCTAGTCGATTGGTCCCGTATCCATCGAGATGCCGAGAAAGATAACCGACGGATCCTTGTTAGTCGTTTTGGCAGCGTTATAAAAAACCTTTCCTGAGCTAAACGGAAACTTACTTTTCTGTGGCTAAGTTCCACGAGGTAGTGCGTCGGAATATTGGGCGCCTGGAAACGCCGCACTTCGTGCTTCAAGTTCTGAGACAACTTCAGAATACCAAGCCAGCCATCTCCGGTTCTCATGCACGATTGACATCCGAAGTAATCGACGTCCAGTTTGACCGGCGAAAACTATATTTTGAGTTGGCGTCCATGACAGAATCGCCAACTGCGCAGCGATCTGGAGCGAACTTTGTCAAGTTTCCGGTGAAAGTTTCTAAGGCAGCATAAGCACTGATATTGATTCTTTCTCGTGTTGCGTACTATTTTGTGGTATCTTTCATGTACCGAAGCATTGAATAATCGATAGATCCTGCGGATTCATAAAATTATTCTTAGTTATCAAAGTTCAATTTATTTCAGTGTAGTAAATGCTTAAAATTCGGACGAATTTGTCTGGAAATACATCCGTTACCATAACCCTTCACGGGGTTTCAAAGTAAAATAAGGCAAATGCAACGCGGATTTCAGTCGAGCAGGTAGCACTCAGGCTCTGCAACGCAAAATGTGTTTTAAGATACAGTGCAAGAGGAGGATTTGGTCGACAACTTCATTAGCGTTACGAAATGCTCCTTGACTTGACCGCATTCTTGCTTCTCGATAGCGAAATTATTTATGAGAATGTTTTTTTAATCTAGAGACTGTTTATCAGGCTTATTCCTTTTCAGTTTTTAAATCAAGTAGAGTCAGCAGTTTTCGGGAATGGAGGAATAAAAACGATATTCCAGTCAGTAGGTTACATTATATGTTTCTTACATGGTTGCGCAGTGCGAGCTAAAAATGTGGAATCTTCAAGCTTTGCACACTAACTTTTTCGCAAAGATCCGATTGATATCCATTTACAAGTACGCATCGAGTTTGTCTTATTATTGGCTGGGTGCGGATTAGTTCCTTTCTTCCGAAGGCTCTAACATCGTTCGTACTAACCACTGGAAATGAGGTACGATTTAATCTACGTTGACTGACAACGTTTCGATTTGGAATTCCCCTTATCATCATCAGGCCTCTAATCACACACACAGTACAATGATCACAATAGCAGATTTAATCAAATGTGGTACTACAAATGGCAGACAAACCCTTACCTCAGTACAGTTGCAGCTATCTCAAATTCCCGGTATACATAATATCATCTAGTGTGCAGAATGTATGTGTGGTAGCACGAATCACAGTACCCAACAACAATTTAATGGTATCCAGACAAGACCAAACACTCCCTCGATCAGTCTCAACAAACATTCGATTGGATTGACAACAAACTGAAAGGGAAAATCTGCACATACGAAGACAGAAATTTCGCTACAATATGAGCATTCAACACTGCAATCTGCACGTGCGCTGTTACCAATTAGAAAAAACCAAAATTACGGAATAAGGGGAAATGAAAGACTACACTTGGGAAAATAACATTCGTACATGTGTACAAATGCCAACAATGCGAACAATTGGTTAACTCTCAATCCATTAATACAACAATGACCAGATCTCAAACATCTTTTTGCAATACAACGAGAAAGACATTTACATGCAAACAGGCACACACAACCACACGCATTAACACTTGCTGCTTAGCCCAAGCAAAAAATTAAAGTAAAACCGATTCAGATTTGTTGCCACCCACATCATCAAATGAAAACTCGGGATGTATATAAATGAAAGATTTCAAAGTGAAATTTAGTAATCTCGACATAAATGGCCATTATCCACTTTGTTATTAGTTTTTCTTATTACTAATTAGAAATCTATTTTGTAATATTCGAAGGCAAAGGAAGTAATGAATATATATATATATATATATATATATATATATATATATATATATATATATATATATAAACGCAACAGTTTACGTTCCCCTTTAAAGATAAGTGCCTGCTGTTAACCATGAATATATTCTATTAAACAGCTTTACTATTTATTTATTACCTTGTATAAATATATGAAAAACGTATAAATATGTACAAATATTTTTTTAAACAGATTTTAGCGTCCAATTCGGAAATTGTTCAAAATAATATTTAAGTGTAAATTGTTCATTAACTATTGTAGGCCAATCGACCAGATTTGTAATAACTAGGGGAAAATAACATGGTAGTTTGAACGCCTTTGTCAAATTAAATATCTAATACACGTTTGCATTTGCACAATTAATCATCGAAATCTTGCACATATGTTCTACAGTGATATACTTTATGATACTTAACAAAGATAATAAAAGAAACGAATTAGCAAGTTTTATATTGAGTGATTTGTAACTAGAGCCAAATTAGTTTAAATATGACAAGAATGATAAACCAAGTTTAGCATGAACGAGTCATAATCTCATGCACACATGCGTTTCGTGCTTACAGGCGACTCACCAATAGGTGCCGGTATTACGCCCTATATCAACTATATATTTGGCAAAGTTTGTGGAAAAATTGGGCGATCAAATCTCTCATACGAATGTGTACACAAGCAATAGTGGAGTTAATTCTGTATATTGTCTTCGAAAATGCGCCTTACTAACCAAATAATTAGCAAGTAATTAATTGCCTTGTTGATCAACAAATTGCAGCATGATTTTGTAAGCATAAAGAGCATGTTCGGTCAACGAGCTAGCACTGGAGATGATGAACGATCCCTTATTTCGCACTCTGTCTACGGTTCAATTTACTGGTTGCAAATATAAAAACCTTCATTTGCAAATAATTGAGGAGAAAGAAACATTTTTACTTCTTTTGGGAAATGATATTATGAATTATATTAAAGCTTGAATTCCCAACTAGATTCATATTAAGCAATCATTCCTTGTGCAGTAGGCTTTGAAAATTCTTTAAATACAATTTGCGAGATTGAGCTAAACACCTATTATAATGTAATTAGCCAGTCACCCAACAAAGCAAAACTACCGACAGTCGCGCGTCATGACGCTTTTCGACATTCAAAGTTTCTAATCATTTCACGACGGCAAACCGGCTAGCGATGGTTAAACTGAAATGCATGTATACGGTATCGAAAAATAGATATGCAGCATTTACCTCTAGTAGTCTTGTATAATTGACTGGAAATATGGGCTGCACAATCGCTATACAATTATGAATATGACATTTCTACAATTTTCGCCAAACACAGGTTGGTTGCGTGGGAGGCACATTTATGATTTTCCATACTTTAAATGTTCACTGCGGTTTGATCTTCACCATTCAATTTGCATTCGTTCTCCGATAATAAATATCGACAACTGAAACGCGTTAGTACGTGCGACGGGCACAGGTCTTGCCATTTTGTGCGAATGATTAAATGCAACGAATAAGGGTTTATCTCAAGCACACAAACTTTATTTAAAGAATTGCCTAATAGTGCATTGAAGATCTTCAAATACAATATAATTATGCTATATATATATATATATATATATATATATATATATATATATTTATATATGCGTGTGTATGTGGATGTCTACATATATAGCTCCACAACACAAACACGGAGACCTAGGCCTAAATAGCTGAGAGGCCTATGCCTATAAAGCATAATGCACCAGTCCTCCCAACTGGACTGATTTATCAATACATTCATACACATTGGCCCAAACGCAAGTGACTCTTGGTTAGGAAGGTTACGGTTCGGCGTAAATAATTTTTGCTAACCGTATTTATCTATGAGGGCGCTGGTCTACCTCCTTCGGAAATTCATTAGTAATCAGAACAGCCAAACTGTAAGTGGCCTGCTCAGATAGTGCCATAATCGGCGTAATCTGCCTCCATAACTGGTACAACGGCGAATGAAGTAGGATGAAGCAAATAAATTCGTAAATATTGGTCGTAGTTAAGATCTCCACGTGTTCCGTTAGGAAAGACATGTCCAACCGAGTGATGCATCGATTCAATAGATGCTCCGATGTTGAAATTTTAGAATTTAATTACTTCATTTTGATTAAAAAATGTACAGGAGGTTTAGTTTCATTTAGTATTAATGTAATGGAATTAAGGCCTTTCCAGCCATAATTATATTGTGTACTGTTATATAAGTTTAGTATAAAGCAGGTCTAATACTAAAGTCAAAAATTTAACTTTTTGCCAGAGCTCAACTTGCCTGGAAAATATGATACTTCCTTTAGTATATATTGAAACCAAAAGGATTCATTTATTTTAAATACCTACATTTTAATATAACTAACAGGAAACGGGAAGTATACATGTAGAGGCAAGTACACAGCGCGCGTAATAATCAAATTTTTAAAATTTAATTCACATACAAACTCATTTTATCTATTTAGCTGCGGTTTAAGTTCGTACAATTGGCAAATTGCACAGAACGTAAGTCCTGTCATTTTTTGTATTGTAATATACCTGGAGGTTTTCCGGTTACATTACTAACAAAGCAAATGGATGATCATAAAATTATTTGGAATAAAGAGTAAAGCTACACAGACATCACAGTCTATTTCATGACCTGTTTCCCTTGAATGCCTACAAAGTGTCTGTTTATTGTGGATAATGGCCTTTTTATTTCAAATAAAATATTTCACTTATATCCATTCTGGGTTTTCATTTGATTAAATGCAGGAAATCTAGTGTGATTTTCACTTTTACTTCTATTTCTTGTTGGTGTATTTTGCGGGTTTATTTCTGAGTACATGTATGTGTGTTTCTGTGTACGTGCAAATTCATTTTAATTTACATAAATGGCTTAGTGTCAATCCTATAATGGCAGGTCGGAGGTGGCTAATTAGAAATTTATGCCAAAGAAATCCAAAATAGGCTCCACCTAAAGTCAAGGCTAGCTAAATTATAACTTAATATCTCGCTTAATATTGCGTGTAGTACGCGGCAAGGTTTGTCCAAATGTGAGTGCAAAACGCAGAAGCAAATGTGCTTCGGTTCGAGCTCCAGTCGCCTCAAATTCTGGCAGGTATTTGACTAGTTCCCAATATCGAAGAATTCATTCTACTTGATGAATTTTTACTGTTACTTTGATTTTAGATTTATAATGACGACACACACACACTCAGACATGCATATACTATAATATCGTGTGCTGTTTTTACGTATGACAACAAATTAATAGGCTGGTTAGTCATTTAACATAATGAAGTCAAAATGTGTCTTCTATTTGTCTTATTTGATGGCTTCTATGTCAATTTAGAGTCTGCATCATTGTGTACGTCATCCTTGAACTTAAGTGCAACAACTCTTGGCAGGCAGATGGTGGCTAACAGTTCCTTGCACGGTGATCGTTATCGATGTGGTCAACAACAGCCTCCGTTTCTTCTGCTGCCATTGAGTAGCTCATCTCTAGGCGTGGCGAGTTCAGCACGGCCGAAAATATGCACTTGGAGAAAACGTACGCGGACGGAGTGTGCCGACACGGCAATGCTTTCGGCAATTGAAAAACAAAATAACCAATCATACCGCCAAAATCATCATCGGAATCACGATGTTGCTGTGCTGCGAATGTCAGCTGTTTCGAATTCTGTTTCTTCTGCTACTTCAATGAACGCATTTTCCGGCAATGGTGTAACTACATGTTATAATAATACTATGGACAATGTTTGCCATGTTAATACTACGATGGCCACTCCTGAAACTACTGATAACATCGCCAAGTCTGTAAATATCAACACAGCTGATTTGAGCACGAAGTCACCCGTTTATGTAACTGCCTCACATTTCAGCGTAGATGATCTGATCAGTGACCCAAATCTTATTTCTCACACTGGTCAGCCTCAGCTGCAATCGGATCATAAATATAATCTGGTAAATATACATAGCCAATAGGCCATTGTTTTGCACCTATTAATAGCTCCAGATAAGGAACATTCAAAAATTACTACTACTACTATTATTACTATTTCTACCACGACTACTACTAATAATAAACATTGTTTCACTATTACTTTAAATCATAGTTGCAATCTTGATATAAACATCTAACCCATTGTGTACATACATTTGTCAGGTGGTGTACATACATCGATCGTGTGTTTATAACAAGATCGCAGCCTTGATTGAAAGTAATTGTTATCACCAATGTTCGTTTAATTGTTTCAATATGATTCATTGATGTTTCACTACCACATAGTCATGTTGACTTTACATGAACTTCCTGTCGCTAATTATTGGTAAGAAGTTGATACTGTGTTAGTCTGGCCACTTCTTATTCGTCGGCCCAATAGGAGAAACATTAACAGAACTGAAGCTTCATCAGTGTAACCTTATGTGTCATAAGGGTTCACAAACCGTCACACCTACGATAACGTACATTATTCTGGGTTGGATTGTATGTTATTAACAAAGTCGAATTTAGATCTTGGGTTATCGGAGTAAAGTGCTGCTTGTCCTTTGGACTTTGGCTAAAGAATTCTATTTTAATCATGGAAGACGCATGAAAGGTATACCTTTGTAACTGTATGTGGCCAAATCTCAGAGGAGCACCGTTGGAAACGTGAGAACGGTTGGAGACTCACTCACACTAAAAACTTCCTCCGGTTTTAAGCTATCCTCATCATATTGACCTCCACATAAAATTATTTGTCTCGCTCAATAACACCTTTTTCATCGGGGCACATACCTGTTCCTGAAAACGGTTTAGGGTGGCTCAATGGTTAGAGCAACATATTCCGTAGCAGCCGTGGTCAGGTCTGAGCCCTGTCCGCTGCAAATCCTGGGCAGTAGGTAATGAGTTTCCAAAAAGGTCGAGACCGGTTTAATAGATGAATTGCTTTTTCTAAATTATACGATAATCAGTTTATACTGACAAATGCATGTATATAATAGAACCGGTATTTGCATCAAAATCACAACCTTGATTTCAATAAAACCTGTTGTGATTCTTGTGGAAAATAAACTGTCGCGACAGATATTTAGTGAATTTTGCAACTGCCTATGAAGAATACCACAATTATCGTTTTTCTGGGTCTTATTACATAAGAATTGTTATTCGTGCGTTATTATTTGAATTCAGATATTCCTATACTTTCTAAAACTACTTTTCGGCCGACATGTACTTTTATAATAAAGGTATCCAGTTATTTATAAACGGTCTCTTTTCGTTACCATACTTACGTGTAGTAACGCTTGTTGGATGAAGTCGATTTAAAAAAATTAGATATATATATATATATATATATATATATATATATATATATATATATATATGTTTCCACTTGTTTGTTCTCAATTTGCAGCCTTCGGACAATATTCACATGGACAGGGCCGTAGAGTCCTCGCTGACGAGTTTGGATGATTTAGCGTTCATGAAGGACAATTCAGAAGTATTTTTGCAGCATCCTGCTCATTACTGTTATAATCATTGTCACGCAAACACGCACATAGACAGTTATGCTAACGCCAGCTGGACACAAAATGTTGACTCTCATTTAGATGAAGCCTCCTGCTCATGTTCTAGCCAGTACCAAATCGGTAACAGGTATGTATGAACTGCTCATATATGATTTGGTTAGGAAAGAGTTTCGGATTTTTCAATTGAGCTTCATAATCTCAGAGATCTTTAAATATTAAATTAAAGTATGTTCCCCATCTTCGATTATAAGACAGTCGCCGTATCACCTGGCGAGGTACATTAAATTATAGCATACGGGCGAAGTGTGATTTTTTTACATTTTAACGATAGAAAGCAAACAAAATATAAGAAAATGACGTTGGAACAAGATTTTCCATTGTTCTTTTCCAAATCTTCTAAAAACATAAGAAAGTAAAAATAAGCATCAAGTAGACCATTTTCATCATTATTGGTTACTCATCATGTACCTGCAGAAAATCTGCGCCCGGGATTTGAACCAGGGCTGTGTGGTATATATTTATATATGTTACCTATATGTCTGCATGTATGTTAGTATTTATATATGTACTTCTGTATGTATGTATGCGTGCGTCCATGCATGTATGTATGTTTTTATGCATGCATGTTTGTGTGTACATGGATCAGTTTGTATGTGTGAATGTATGCGTTTTGTAAATATGTTTTTACGTATTGATGTTTGGATATATATATGTGTGTGTGTTTGTGTGTATGTATGTAAGTAGGTAGGTATGTAAGCATGTGTGTATATGTATTTTACCTGATTTTCGGATTGCGTACCGAAATGTTTGAATCCACTGTCATCATGATTTTTCCAGATATTTCGTTAATGTTTCTTTTAAAGCTTATTTATGTGTATATTTTATGTTTGTATTTTTTTTCGTATGCATGTGTTTATATATACATGCATGCATGTATTTATTGACATATATTTGTGTGTATGTAATGATACTTTTTTGCTTTCGCGAAAAACTTACAATTTTTGCGTCGTTTATTATATTAGTTTGGATGTCTGCTTGAAGGCATTGATCAAATTTTTCTGTTTAACTAACCTAGTCTCAGGAACGATGTGTGGCCGTTTACTACCATCTTAATACTAAGCTAGTGTTAAGTTATTTTTTCAATGAGTATTATTTATGATTTAAAATTAATGGATTGTGCTTATTATATACTCTGCATAGTATACTACTTACTTTACTTTACTGCGGCTGACTCCTTTTGGAGGATAAGCCGGCTCCAATTTCTGATAAACATTTTCCAATCTAATAGGAGACTACCTCGACTCGGAAACCAGGTTATTAATTTACTTTATGGTCCCTAATCATACAGTAATGTGTTCATTAGGAGTTCAATATTATTTATTTTGATTTTGCGCTATCGATTGCTAGTGGACTCGTTTCTTTTACTGATTGAAAATTTAATTGTTGTTTATTATATATATATATATATATATATATATATATATATGTACATTTAAAAATAAATGCCACAAATAATGATATTTGGAAGTATATGTTGTTTTGATTGGTTTCCTGATTTTGTGCTGTTGTTTTAAAGGCATATCCTTGAGCGCAATGATAATGCATTATGCACTGACGGCTTAATTTGTGCAGCTGAAGATGATTTGGATCAAAATGGAATCACACGGTGGCCAGTTTCTGAGCGAGAAATGTTTTTGGAAAATTCATCGGCAGCAGAATCCGTGGGAATGAGGAAATTTACTGATGATTCCAGCGATTGTAATATTAGCGGTGAAGTATTGTCAGGGCCATTTGCATCGAGCAATCAAGGAGATTGCACCTTGGGTTTTGACAAAATTGATGCAGAGTTTACAGCACCGGAGGACGAAAAATGCATCAGGCAGATGGGCGCAGATAGAAGTAGATCTGATCGATTGCCTAACGTTACTCAGCCATTGTCGGATGTGGAACGTTTTGCCATGCTTGGTGGACAAATTAGCTAAATTGACGCTTGATTGCTCTATTGTCTGTTTAAATTTTATTTTCCTGCCATCTGTCAGCACATTCTAAACTTTGATAAGTAAAGTCTTGCATTGCAGTATTCCAATTTGCATTATAAGCTTTCTTTATGGTTAGAAAACTCTGGAAAAATTAATTTCTTTTTTATTATTTGGTTACTTCAATCAACTATAGACTAAAAAGCTCTATTTTACTTGTCCAGAAGTTGTGTGCTTTTTGACAGGACCAATTGAAATTTCAGCACAAAGTTTCTAAATGCAGATCCTGTGATTAGAAAAATCCAGAATCTTACTATAATTGCCGAAAGTTGAATTAATTTTTTAGTTTTCCTTTTTACCGAAAATGTTTTGTTTTTATTTTTGGTCTATGGTAACACTGGAGTAATCAATTTAATTTATAGCACCTATTTACCATCTTAACATCAAGTTCCACTTAGTATGCAATTGCAAATTTTTCCAAGTTTACACTATATATATAAACTGTTTTATAAGACATTTTTTATTAGTTTCAACGAAACGATAAATGATATGCTCTGATTTATCCACGACTGGCAGGCGTAGACTGCAAAAAATTGAATATTCTTCAGGTTTAGGTGCAAGACATAACTGTCTCATTGACAGATGGTTTCTGACTAATTCCGTCATTATGAAAGCTTGAATACAACATGTACTATCTACTGAAAACTTTGGACTTATGAAATCGCAAATTAGATTAAAGAAATTGTTATCACCGCCGGCGCACTCAATTTTCGTTTAATTAGATGTGTTCAATCTCAATGTAGCGTGGTGTCTGTTCTATAATGACAGATTTTGGATTTTCTGTTGGAACTTTAGGTCTAAAATCATGCCATTTATACGCTCCACCTAAAGCAAAGACTAGACAAGATACGTTAGTATATGATTGAAAACGTTTTTTAGTGTGCGTTAGGGTGACAGACGTGTCATTTTTCGAGCTCTGTCCGCGTTAATTTCTGGACAGTAAGTGATGGGTTCCCAATAAGAACGGGACCTGTGTACTGCATGAACGGCCTTTTCTACATTATACAATGTTTAGTTCACACTGACAAAATTATGGACACAATGGGTCAGGTGTTTACATCAAGATCGAAAACTTTATTAAAATAATTGTCCTTACGTGTGATTGACGGCAGATTTGTTATGATGTGTAACTCGTTAGATGACTGTATTTTACCTTTAATACGCATGTGTGCAGTAGATTGCATTGTTCAACTGTCCTCACATACCTTGTGTTTTGGCGGTAGAGATTACTCCAACTTACGATTCGCCACGCATGTGTACATTTGATCATATTTTTACATTCTGGCTTTGACATGTCCTTGTTTTAATTATACTTATATGTTCTTAGGTACGAAATACCTTATACATAATTGAATATATCTGTTCGACTGTAAGTTTTATTTAACTACATTATTTTTCACTAAATGATATAATGATTACTTTGAAAATATAAAGCTATAATGGAGTTGCAAGTGTTCAGAATTAGTTTTTATTCTTAATTATGGAGACATTTATACTTTCCTAAAACTATAATGTGTTTACTAGTTACAGATATGGTTCATATTATATATAACCAATTGACTTTGAAGTCGCACTGCCGAGGACTTTATATGTAGTTGACTCTATAGCTGTAATACTACGTAGGCATATAGGAGATTGAATTGTTTAGCTCACTAACATTTTCGTGGAGTGGTGCCTGCTCCTATTGAAATGTCGATAAAAAGCACGAAACGCATGTCTAAACAAGATTATACTTTTAAATACTGTTTGTTGCGAAGAACTAATATATATGCAAGTATGTATTAGGTTTTGCGAACCTAGTAACAAATTAGTTCAGTTGTGACCAGAAGGATAAACCAAAGGCAGCATGAACGGAAAGTATAATCTCATGCACATTCGTTATACTTTTTTTGTCATGCTGACATTAACATATCATACGGGTCCAAATTAAGATAATCTGTTACTACACACGCAAAAGTAAACACAGAATTTCTTAAAATAGTTTCTTGCAATTTGCACTATTAAAAATTGCCCAAAACGGGTACAAGATTTTACAACATGCAAGGAGGTAAATTTGTTGCCCTAAGGGAAGATAAGGTAGTCCAGTATACCTTAGATATTTTACAAATCTTCTTCGTTACTCATCCTATCCAAAAAGCTTGTAAGTATTTTTCCGAGCATCGAAGTTCAACACGGTGCAAAAACGTAAAACCTTATAAGAATACATAAATCGAGAGATAATCGTATCGATGGATAGATAGCTAGAGACATAGAAAGGTAATAAATTAATGCGTAAATACTACATACATACACGCATACATGCATAAATAAATGTATACACGCATGCGTACATACATTCGTACATACATACATACATATATATAAAGAAATACAGACACACATACATACTTTTATGCGTACATCCATACATAGAAACATGCATACATACATAGCTATATAAAAACATACAAACATACACATATACATAAAAAATGCATACATACAAAGCTACATACCTTCACACATACTAAAAATAATGTGCCTACCTATTTATCAAAAAAGGTAAAATTGTCCTGCGTAGGACAATACTAAGCGATCTATCCGCTTCCGCTGAGTATGATTTAATTACGTAATGAAAATATTTTACTAATTTTCAACTTATATTATTACCTTTAACGTAAGATTTTCATGAGGCTATGGAGGCAACTGAGCTTATATTTAGAATTAGGCGCTTTTAATAAATTTGTCTCCGTTTCAGATGTAATTTCAGCACGTTTGCTTCATCGATATTTATTCGTACAAATTTAATATCGTCACTCTGCATGCAGAATGCTAATGTATTTGCTTATTTCATAAAATAATACACATTTTTTTCGCAGATCAGGCAAAAATCTGATATTTATCTATATATTTGTAATATGGGCGCCACGTTTAAATAGGAATGATAAATTATTGTTTATGAAACATGCTACGGTATGTTTCTTGAACTTGTTCTAATTAGTTAAAAATTCCCAATATCTCCTCTATATACTTTCTTTTTAACAACATTCCCCAGAAAGACTCGTCAAGATCACAAAACTAAGGAACAAATTTAAATTTGTGAATACTCCAATAGGTAGTTCGTACAAACACTACTAGTGACAGGCAGTTATTCTCCTAGGATACAAGACCCAAGAAAATCAATTAATGTCATATATATATATATATATATATATATATATATATATATATATATATATATATATATATATATATATAGTTGCCACGAATCACATAATCCAGCAAAAATTTATTAGCGTCCAGGCAAGATCAAACATACCCTCGACCAGACACAACAAAGATTCGATAAGATTTGCAACAAACTGAAGGGGAAAACAGCTGCAAATACGAAGAGAGAAATTTCGAAACACTATGAGCATTCAACACTGCAATCCGCACCTGCGCTGTACCGATTGGACAAAACAAAATTACGGAACAAGGGGAAACGAAAGACTACACTCGGGAAAATAAAATTCGTAGACATAACAGCTAACAATACGAATAGTTAGTTATTTCTCAATACATCAGTATAAGAATGACCGGATCCCAGACATCACTTTGCAATACAGCAATAAAGACCTTTACATGCAGACAGACACACACAATCACATACGCATACACACTTACTACTCAGCCCAAACAACAAATAGAAGTAAAACCGAATTAGATTTGTTGCCACCCATATCATCAAATGAAAACCCAGGATGTATATAAATGAAAATTTTCAAAGTGAATTTTAGTAGTCTCGAAATAGATGGTCATTATCCACTTTGTTCTTAATGTTTCTTCTTCCTACTGTGTAATATTCGAAGGCAATCAGCGACATATATATATATATATATATATATATATATATATATATATATATATATATATATATATATATATATATATATAATTTAAATAACACTTTACCGGAGTGCGATCGTGAGAGATTGATAGCTTTAGCAGTTCTTACTACTTCTAAATTATTCTATAAAAGGCGAAATCATTCTAGTTGACAAGTTTCATTTGCTAGCTTTTGCTACATCTTTCTATTACCGAGAAAATACATTAAGACTAATCCTGGCATTCACATTTAATTAGATATCCTTTTCTTAGGTAGCAGGCTGCGTGTCTTACATTGGCAGAAGGTGCCGGTTTTTTCAAACACTAGTTTGAAAGCGATTCAGAATACGATTCATTTAAAGGACAATCTGATAAAACACTGAAGTTTACATAGGACTGAAACTTTTGCCGCTACAAAACATGAGTGTCTGGTTTGTACGGAGCCAAGTTAGAAGATGAATCGCAATTTCTATCTTATCAATAAAAATTTTATATTGATAACATATGTTTAATATAATAATGCGACTAAAATTGAAATAAATTTACTTTTTTATTAATTTTATTTTGCCAACTATAGCCGACTTATTAAAAATATTTTCTAGAAAACTAATAGTAATTCTCAGACGGGTAAGGTAAATTTGAACAATTAATAGAAATTGTTAAATTTTCAGTTGTGACCAGAAGGATAAACCAAAGGCAGCATGAACGGAAAGTATAATCTCATGCACATTCGTTTCGTGCTTACTGGCGACTCATCAGTAGGAGCCGGTATTACGCCCTTTAGCCACTATATATTTTGGTCAAGAATGTGGGATAATAGGACGGTACAATCTCCTAGACGAATGTGTAAACTTGCAATAGTGAAGCTATTGTACCGTTCTATTATCCCACATTCTTGACCAAAATATATAGTGGTTAAAGGGCGTAATACCGCCTCCTACTGATGAGTCGCCAGTAAGCACGAAACGAATGTGCATGAGATTATACTTTCCGTTCATGCTGCCTTTGGTTTATCCTTCTGGTCACAACTGAACTAATTTGTTACTTGTTTCGCAACACCTAATACATACTTGCATATATATTAGCTCTCCGCAACAAACAGTATTTAAATGTTATATACTGAATTGAATGATGTCATGCTTACCGCGAAATGTGATAACTGATATCGATCAAGGCCAAGTGTATGGATTTACTGGAGTAACAGGTGTTTAGAAATAGTTGTAATTCTCAATTTCGGTGAACAATAGCATAAATTGATATCCATCATGTCGGTACCATGTTCCGACTCGGAAACCATAGTGTTAGTACCATGTACCTTTTCGGTACAATAATATTAGTATCGGTTACTAACACAATAGCCATAGTGTTAGTATGCTTTACAGACTCGGTATATATATTATATAGTGTGAGTTAGCGTTTAAGTCGCATTGTCGTAGACTATATGATGTTAGCTTCACTATTGCAGGTTTACACATTCGTCTAGGAGATTGTAGCGTCCTATTATCCCACATTTCTTGACCAAAATATATAGTGGTTAAAGGGCGTAATACCGGCTCCTACTGATGAGTCGCCAGTAAGCACGAAACGAATGTGCATGAGATTATACTTTCCGTTCATGCTGCCTTTGGTTTATCCTTCTGGTCACAACAGAACTAATTTGTTACTAGGTTCGCAACACCTAATACATACTTGCATATATATATATATATATATATATATATATATATATATATATATATATATATATATATATATATATATATATATATATATATATATATATATATATATTAGTTCTCTGCAACAAACAGTATTTAACTGCTAAAATGTTATTGGAGTTTTTTTACCTATAATTAATCGTTTTGTTTTTTAGTAATATTTAATATTGCCCTAATTAATGATGTCGAAATAAAGGCATAGATTGTAAAAAATTCTCCATGTGTATAATGCTTG
Source organism: Eudiplozoon nipponicum (assembly GCA_029291075.1). Lineage (NCBI taxonomy): Eukaryota > Metazoa > Platyhelminthes > Monogenea > Mazocraeidea > Diplozoidae > Eudiplozoon > Eudiplozoon nipponicum. The sequence goes on from JAQBSW010002911.1 coordinate 31,416, forward strand.
CATGTAATTTTGGTAAAAGTCGAATGGGTTTAGTGCATGGTGTTTGGAACATTGCGTAAGAAATGAATTTTTCTCTGTTAAAGCAAATACCCTCTGTAAAGAAAGCCGGATAAACGTCCTATCACGATGTTCTAATTTAACTGTCGTTACATTAGTTCGAGTGTTTAAAATTGACGCCAGTCACTTGATAGATAATGCTGTTCCTCAATAACATTGTCATTGGTACAAGCCTTGTCATTATCTATTTTGCGAACTCGAGAAAATGGATCCTTTCTTTTCAGCATTTTTGTAATAAATAGGAATTTTAAGAATAAAATCAATCAAATAATCCAAAGGTTCAAATAAATATATTATTCTTCATGCTCAATTTTTTAGATGTGCTTGCTTAAAAATAAACAGTTTTACTTTGAAAATTTGGTAAGGTTGTCTAAAATCTATCGAAAAATATAAAAAGCCAACCGTCAGTCCCATGCACTGGCGCGTTTTGATTTAGGGTAATCAAAATAAGAGCACGACGGCAAATTGAATAATACGAATCAAACAGAAATTTAATTAAAACCAGAAAATTAGTTCCCATCCCCAGTATTTTTGTATGCACTGTACAACAGCATTACCTACTCAAATATGATTAACATTATCCATAACGTAGATTAATTTTTCTCAAGTAGTCTTTCCCTATTCTGATTTAATGAGTAATAATAGTATAGCATGTTATTAAATTGTTACAGAATTGACAATCGTAATTTCTTTATCATTCCAAATAATTTGATGTGACTTGAAAGTATATTTAACAAACAGTGGTTTTGCTGCGAAATGCGAATTTTCCAAAAATAGGGTTGGTCCCTAGTTCGAGCCAGCATTTTTCATTTCAAAAATTGTTAGAAGATGAACAATGCGGGTTATTTAGCAGAAGTAAATTTCTTTATAGGTTCTTATTTATCAGAAAACCAAACGCTTATTGTTATTGTAGCGGTAAAGGTCAATTCGCCGACATTATGTCTAAATGGAATTCAAATTTCATTTACGCGTTACCAATTAAAAAAGCGAAATTGTTTGTAAACCAATGGTGTGTGAGCTTAAGCTTGGAAAAGTATATCAGCAAGGTTCATTTACCATGCATCATCACACACACTTAACATTTCGTACCGTGCACTACACCGGAATGCTGTAGCTCTGTCTACTTGACTGTCTACCTACGCTGGGCTTGCGTCAGTTACGCTGTGCCACCTAATCACTTGGATTTCAGTCACGTCAAACTTCTTGTTGCTGCACAACTAGTCATACGGCTCGATTATCTATTAATCGGACTTCTACGTGTGCCAGCCACCACGGTGTTGCCGCAGATCTTCAACAAGACAATTCTGAGCCTTCACACAGCAGCTCACCTCTCTGGTTTCGACAACTCTACTTATCAGGGTGCACCTACGCGAAGGAACACCAGCCAGTCAACCAGAGCCGGCCTCAAGTGTCTAGGAGTACTTCTAGACACTGCAACACTACCAAACTTTCTCGGCATTTGCCGGAGAACGCAATTCCGGCCCTGATAAGGGCCACTCACAGTAACTGTCTCTCATTATCTACGGCCTTTAACTATTTTGTAACGTCGCACGGCATTTACTTGCAGCCGGGGCATTTACAAAATTGCAACCACGCCAGGATACTGTTTTTAGACTTGTTTTTATGTAAGAATGCTTTTGGCAAAATTTATAATAAAGTGTGTTTCTTTTTTATGATTATGTTGGAGGAATTATAATTAAATCGACGGTAGCACACCGAACCATTTTGTTCTTCACCCTGTTTGTGAATATTTCTTAGTCAAGGTCTTATAGTTTTTTCCTTGTTGTTTTTAACTTCAGGAAAAATTTTATTTTGGAGATGTTTCTGTCGTTCAAAACTTTTCTTTCCTACGTACAATTTGTGCCATACTGTGGAAGCAGATTTATTTCTGGTTTTGAGAGAGCAAATTTAGTCAGTTAAATCCCTCATATCTGTTTGGGTTAAACTGTGGAAGCAGATTTGATTCAGATTTTGTGGGAGCAGATTTCGTCAGTTTTACGTAAAACTCTTTAAGTCAACAGTGGAAGCAGATTTTGATTTTTGTAGATTTGATTCTGACTTTGTGAAAGCAGATTTCGCCAGTTTTCTGTTTATGTTCAAATTGTGGAAGCAGATTTTGATTCTGATTTTGTTAGTAGCAGATTTCTTCCGTATACAACTGTGAAAGCAGTATTTGTTATTAATTTTTATTTATAGAGCACGTATTTTTAAATTTTATTTCGCTTACTTTTAATATATAAATTAATGCTTTTAAGATTCCGTAAGATTATTAGAATGTCAGGTCCAATTTTAGATGTTGATGTCCCTGTATGGGACGGAAATTGTGAATTATTCCTTAATCGCGAGAATCTGCTTTCTACCCGTCTCAGAATTGTGATTAGGAAACTACCCAATCCCACTTTGGGCCTCAAAGCTGAAGTGGAATCCTTGCTGGGTCTTATAGTAACAGAGCAGAAAATAAATAAGTATGCGCATACAAATCTTGACCCCATCGAGATTTTAAGGGAACTGCGGAAACGTTGGTATAAAACCAATATTTCTGATCATGAATCTAAGATTGTTTGTATTAAAAAACTTACTCAGACATTAAAATTGTTTGCCAGCCAGCTCCCCAACTCTCTCTCCATGGATGACTTATCTGAAAGTAGCGAGTTATAATTTACGGTTATAGAACCTAAGTGAAATTCGTCATCGCTTTGTCCTTCCCCGCAATATGATAGGATCACTTCCTTAGAGGAACAATAGCGAACAAAGCTAAAGTTCTATTAGGATTAGTCATAGGGAAATCTGAGTAGAATCAAGTAAGAGCACGACCTACTTTCCCAACCAAAATAAGAAATTATAGTAGGCGGCCATCTAGATCCCCATAATGCTTTAATAAAAATGCCCCACAAGAACTTTTTTTATTTGTCTCAAGTCTGCCTCTGCCGTTCGGAAGAATTTCCAAATGAACGCCAATTTCCACAGTTGACGGGAAAGGCCACAGAAAACAGGTGCAATGGAGCATCAGTATCGGGAAACATATGGCGCAGAAAGTAGAAGACCGTACTTCTGCGCATCAACGGCATCAACGGCATCAACGGCGCCACAACGAAGCATTACTTACAATCTGACATTCCTATTGACTCTTAACGACCACGCCGAAAATGCGAAATAGACAGTTAATGTAAGTCGCAATGACCAGCCTACCTGTTTGTATGACCCGGGCAAATAGCCAACGAACTTCTGCACTTTCTTGATCTTGCCAATAAAAAGATTATTGATCCCTCCACCGGAATTGAGCAAAGTTTTTGGACACTCGCTTCCAAGCGTTCGGAGTTCCAGGTTATTCGGCCAACCCCAGTGCATCATTCATCAGAGATATCAGCAGCTCTTCGAGAACAGAAGTTGCTTTTCGATCTCAGAAAGTCAAAGCTACGAGTCTCCAACACGATGCACCACATCGTCGCAGAAGGACAACCTATTGCACTCAAGAAGCGACCACTGGCCCTGCTAAACTGAAAGCTGCCCAAGAGGAATTTTCAATGTTATTGAAAAAGGAAATCATCAGAATATCTAAAAGTTCATTGACCTCACCACTGCACTTAGTCTCCAAATCAATCGGATCGTACAGAGCATGTGGAGATTCCCACAAGTTAAATTTAGGGACAAAATCTGATGCATATTCTATTCTCAATATTAACAACGTGTTTGAAAAACTCAGGGGCAGCAATTTTCTCTCAATGATTGACATCAGACAAACCTACCATCACATCCTGGTAGCGCCAGAAGATATTGAAAAACTGTGTTTATCACTCCATTTGGCCTTTCCAAATATTTTTACATGCCTTTTTGACTTAAATGTGCTAAACAGACATTTCAAAGATTCATGGACAACATACTTCGCGACAACGCTGCTTACTGTATGTCATAGCTTGATGACATAATGATACTCAGTCCAGACTTAGAATCTCATGCCAAGCATTTACGAAATGTCCGCTCACACTTATCCAACCACGGACTAAAGATCAACTGTGAAAAGACGCAGATTGCAACTAAATCCGTGGACTTTCTAGGGCATCGTATCACACCACAAGTTAATCAATTTTTGCCTCCGAAGGCGAATTCAATCAGGAATATCTAGTCACCGAAGACTGTTAGAGAGTTGCAGAAAATTTAGAGTCCTAAACTACTATCGCAAGTACCTTCCCGGCCTTTCTGGACAACGTTATCCTTTGTGTAGGCACCTGCGGAATCGAAAAGGTCTTAGCAAGAACTCCATCATTTGTCATCTGAAGACGAGGAATTGCTTCGACTCGCCAAGAAATCGTTAGAAATTGCTAAAATTCTAACGCGTTCAGATTTTCAACGACCATTTATACTCACGAAAGATGCTTCTGAGATCGCTACTGGAGCCACGTTGGAACAAGAGATCGACGGAGTTCCGAAGTCTATCAGTTTGTACTCACGTACTTTCCAACCAGTAGAAACGAGATATGACACTGGGTCGAGAACTCCTCGCCATCCACGACGCAGTGCGCTATTTTATCAGCATCATTGGCAGCAGCAGATTTTTTGTTTTCACAGATCATGCACCATTAGTTAGCGCACTTCGAAACGCAACTTCAAATATCGCCAAGTACCCTGCCAGAGTGGAAAGACAGCTTTCATGTCTAAGCGAATGGCAATTCGACATGTCAAGGGCGAACAAAAGTTCATTACAGGCACCCTTTCCAGGTCAGACGTCTCGCTACAACCACTTTCGCCGTCGCCATTCACTGTCAACATCGTGACACTCAGTGAAACTGCACTAAAGCCATCCCTCCTGCAAACGAAACAGCGCGGTGGCACTCACATTCAAAGATCAGTAGCCGTCGCCCCACCAAGTTCGTAAGCCGACTCTGGGAAGGCTTACCTATTGTTTGTTTCAAGGGGAAGCAGCCCAACAAGTCAGTTCTGCCAATCAGCTTTCATAGAAAAGTTTTTGACTCAATTCACTTAATCTCTCATCCAGGAAGCAAGGAGACTGTCAGAATTCTTACAGAACATTTCTGGGGTCACAGGCTCAGGCAGAACGCTAAACGATGAGCCTTTGAATGTGCCATTTGCCAGAAAAATAAGATAACTCGTCACCCTTGTTTGAAGTTGCAACTTTTCCGAACTACTTCTCGCCCAGCCATCTTCCACATCGACATAGTTCATCTGACAAAGGTTCAAGGTGTCAGCTATATTCTTACTATGATTGATAGATTTAAATGGTGGCCTGCGGCATTACCTCTTGGCACCATTTCTGCAGACGAAGTAACTAACGGTTTTATTTATGCATAGACATCCAATTATGGTGTTCCCATTGAGGTCATCACTAACAGAGGCACTTGCTTCTCATCGGATCGTTTCAATACCACCTTGCGGTACATGTGCTGCACCTTACGCCAGACGACTGCCTACTTTCCTCAAGCTAACGGCATGGTAGATATAATGCATATGGAACTCAAAGCTGCTTTAACATCCTCGTCCATTAATGGCACTGCGTCGTGGATGGCGAAAAGTTCTCGACCGTAAGTGTCGTACCTCGTTTCTACTGGTTGGAGAGTACGCGAGTAGAAACTGATAGGCTTCCGAACTCCGTCGATCCCTTGTTCCAACGTGGCTCCAATAGCGAATTCAGAAGCATCTTTCGTGAGTAGAAATGGCTTTTCCAAATCTGGGTGAGTTAGCATTGTGGCATTTGCTAACGAGTTGATGGCAAGTCGAAGTAATTCCTCGTCTTCGGATGACCAAGCAATGATGGAATTCTTGCTAAGTCCTTTTCGGTTCCGCAGGTGCCTGCACAAAGGATAAAGTTGTTTTGAAAGGCCTGGAAGGAACTTGCGATAATAGTTTAGTACTCCCAGGATTTTCTGCAACTCGCTCACAGTCCTTGGTGACTTGATATTCTTCATTGAATTCGTCTTTGACGGCAACGGTTGAATACCTTTGGCCGTGATACGATGCCCTAAGAAGTCCACGGATGTATTTTCAATCTTGGTCTTGTCACATTTGATCTTGAGTCCGTGGTTGGATAAGCGTTGGAGGACATTTCATAGATGCTTGGCATGGGATTCTAAGTCTGGACTGAATAACATTATATCATCGAGGTATGACATACAATAAGCCCAGTCGTCGCGAAGTATGTCGTCCATGAATCTTTGAAAAGTCTGTGTAACACACTTAAGTCCAAAAGGCATGTCAAGATATTCGAAAAGGCCATATAGAGTGATGACTGCAGTTTTCTCGATATCCTCTGGTGCTACCGGGATGTGATGGTAGGCTTGTCTGAGGTTAATCACTGAGAAGAAATTGCTGCCGTTGAGTTTTTCAAGTAAAGTGTTAATATTTGGAATAGGATATTCATCAGATTTTGTCACTGAATTTAGCTTACGGTAGTCTCCACAGGCTCTGTACGATCCGCTTGATTTTGAGACTAAGTGCAGTGGTGACGCCCATGAACATTTCGATGGTCTGATCATTCCCTCTTCCAAAAGCCTTGAGAATTCTTCTTGGGCAGCTTTCAGCTTAGCAGGGACCAGTGGTTGCTTCTTGAGTGCAATAGGTTGTCCTTCTGTGACGATATGGTGCATCGTGTTGGAGACTCGTAGCTCTGACTTATTAAGATCGAAAAGCGACTTGTATTTTCGAACTAAGAGAACTAAGACTGCTGCACCTGTGTCTTCGATGAATTCTTCGCCGGTTCTAAAATCAAGAAGGTGCAGAAATTCGTTGGGCTGTTTGGCCGGGTCATGCAAACAAGTAGCCTGGTGATTGCGACCGGCGTTGTCCGTTTGGCTCTCAATATGGGAAATTCGGCGTGGACGAAAAGAGTCGACAGGAATGTCGGATTGTAATTGGTTTATTCCCTGCAGCGCCGTTGATAACGTTGATGCGCAGAAAGTACGGTCTTCAACGATATGCGCCAGACGTTTCTGATGCACAACATCGCCTGTGTTCTGTTGTCCTTCCCTTCAACTGTGGAAATTGACACTCATTCGAAAATTCCGCGGAATGGGAGAGACAGACTTGGCATGAATAGAAAAACGTCAGGTGATTATAGCACCCGTTCTTTGGGGCATATCTGTTAAGGGAATGCGGGGATCTCGATCGCCGCCTACCGTTATAATTTGTTTTAGGTATGAATTTGGGTCGAGCATTCACATGATTCAGCTCGGATTTCGTTATGGCTAATCCTTCTAGAACTTTAACAATGTTCGCTCCTGTCCTCTCTAAAGAGGAGGGCCTATCATCTTGTGGGGGGGTGGACAAAAGGATGACGGATTCACCTTAGGTTCCAAAACCCTATATTCTAACTCAGATTTCTCAGATAAGTCATCTATAGAGAGAGTGTTGGGAAGCTGTCTGGCGAATAATTTTAATAATTGTGGAAGATTGTTAATAAAAACAACCTTAGCCTTATGGTCAGAAATATTGGTTTTATACCAACGTTTCCGTAATTTCCTTAAAATCTTGATGGGGCCAAGGTTTAGCATGTCTAACTGTGCGTATTTATTTATAATTTGCTCAGTTTCTGTGAGACCCAGTAAGGATTCTACTTCATATTGTAGGCCCAAAATAAGATTGGGTAGTTTTCTAATGGCCTCACGCTTAGGATAACTCCGTCGCTGCAATTCAGAAGGTAGTTTAGCAAAAACCTTTGACAGTTTTTGAGGACTGTCATAATCTGGAAACGTGGAGAAAGAGGAGTCTACGCGCATAAAGAATAGTTCTCCGTCCCAAACAGGAACATCAATAACTAAAATTGGAACTGATATTCTAACAATCTTACGCGATCTTAAAAGCATAAATTTATAAGCAATATGAAAATATATAAATATACTTTAACGAAACGCTTACCCACAAACAGCTTCCACAGTTGAATGAGCGCAGAACAAAAGACACGTCACAGTAGACTGCTTCCAACATTGAAATTTCCGCAATTGAGCCTGTCGAGTACGTACGGTACCGTTTTGTACGTAGGAAAGATGAACAGATGCCCCGTTGGCCTTTGATGCCAATGTATTATTATTACTATCCCCCAAAAAAATTCAACACAAATCCACGAATATATACCCAACAAAATTCCCAGAAGACCACGATCAGGGTAAAGAAAACGCAAATGTTAATCTATTTTTATCCCAAATAAATGAAAAAGGAAGTCAATTTTATTTATACCAAAAAAATCAGAACAATAATCAATATCCTGGCGCGGTCGCCAATTTTGTAAACGCCCCGGCTTCAAGTAAATGCCGTACGACGTTACAAACTCGGTTAAGGTGCTCTGAATATAGATTTGTTACTGATAGGGGGCCCTTAAGAGGGCCTGGTCGTGCGTTCTCCTGAATTATTCAGAGTGTGAAGATGTCCTAGAGCCTTGGGTGGACTCTGGCTGTTGTTCCTCCTGTTGTCGAGTTGTAATCACGATGTGGAAAACGTCGTTCAGGTTCTGCAATTAATTGGCTCGTCTCGCTGGTTGTACCGCAACAAGATGAGTCACGGATGTAGCCAATTGTTGGTGAAACAATCAAATCACCAGCGTAGGTATTGACAGCCGACAGAACGCACACGCGTAACGCAAAGCAGAATGCAAATGCGACAACTGACTTGCATGGTAAATTGCCGTGCTTAAATAGCATGCCATAGTAATATATGTCTACTTGCACACTATTGGTTAAACGGCAAGTTTCGCTTTTTTCTCATTGGTGCAACGTAAATAAAATTGAATTTAATTTACGCAATATGTCGGCCATTAATTTGTGTCGTTACAATAGGGTTGTTTATTAAATATACACACCCGCGCGCAATACGCATGGAACATGCGGTGGATTATAGTGTCACAGCGGATTTATTTCGCTCAGTTGGATTATTCGCAGTTTATGCAAGGGATTTACTGTTCGCATTTAACTATGCCTATCCGAATTTCAGAGTACAATGGATTATTATAATTACATAAGTTAAAACCATAGCAAACAGTGAACTAATTATTTGTGAATTTTTTTCATTGAAGTTTTTACACGAATTTTATCCATTTATCTTCAGTGACAACTTTTAACAGTGACTATGTTCATATCATCATGTATTTTCAATCGGTTACATATATTCATTTCAATTCAGACATTTGTGAAAGAATAATTGCTTGTGTGTAAGATATTCAACTTTGTAAACAGCGTTCATTTTGCTACCGTCTAGAGCACGGACAATTTTGTTTAACTGTGACTTGTGCATAAGACATTCAACTTTGTGAACAATATTCTGTCTTTTTGCCGTCTAGAGTACGGACAATTTAGTTTGACTGTGACTGGTGTTTAAGACATTCATTTGTGTTAAAATTTAATTTTATTGCCGTCTAGAGCACGGTCAATTTGGACTACTTATGAATTTATATGCGGTGTTATTTACAATACATTTGTGATCATTCGTATTAGTCTTCTCACATCACCCATCGGGAAAAAGCCGGGGATTGATCATGTGCACGGATCTCCACAGCCGCTACCAATCCAATGTAGGGATTAATTAATCTCGCAAAAGTCCCCTACATGGGAACATACAACCTTCTACACACGTCTCAGGCTCTATCTGCATACAATCTCAACCTAGCAATAGATTTCTTTGCCTAATGCCTAAGTGACGATTATTTTAACATTAATTTTTCGATATACTACGTATCAAATTTTTAACTTTATGCGCACCACTTACGCTCTATGTCACGCCACGTGACCTCTACGAATCCAAATGATTCATTTTTCTTCTTACACTGATTTGTCCCACGTGGTATAACCAGCTGTTGTTAGCTAAAAAATGTGTAACATTTTTTAACAGTTCTTTGGTATTAAGCCATCTCTGAGACAATGTTCGAGTACAATTTTTGTCATTACCCTTTGATTTTCATGTATATATTTTTACATTGTAACGTATGGCTCACACCGGAGCTCACACTGCCTATTTTGGTATGACCAGCTACTTAGAGCTAACGCCTTGTCTAGCAATACTAAGTAGTTATCGGCTTCATATCATGGCACAGGCCACTTTCAATGCATATCTCAACTTCATCAGTTGCACAGTGACCACTATACGAATATCATGACCACAACGTCGAGCACACACTAGCTCCTTTGGTTGTATTCAAACACATTGACGGCGATCCAGCCTGTTCAGGTTTTAACTTAAACCTGACAGCTTCAGTGGCAATCTACCTTGAAATCCTCACGCTGCGGCTCCCAAACCTAACACTGCTCATATTGCGTCTCTCGATCTCAAGTATCTCGGAGTACTATTAGACACTGCTACACTAACTAACTTTCTTCGCATTTACAGAACGCAATTCCGGTTCTAATAAAGGCCAGCAACAGTACTAATTCTCAGCCGACTGGGAACCTTACTGCTTTGTAATGTCGTACGGCATTTACTTGAAGTTGGGGCGTTTTACGGTATCCCCACTATAATAAACCATTTATTGTATTTATGCCAAAAGTTGTGATATAACAACATGTCTAATGTAAAAAGCTGTGAATTGTCTCTTTGTAGATCTACTACATCACCGTGGTGACTGGCGCACGTATCGGTCTAATAAATAGATGTTGCTCCGTCTCACTAGTTTTGCAGCAACAGGATTGGCGTGACTAGGTGACTCTGCTTTTGAAGCAAATCTAGAAGTGAGCGTAGATGAACAGCCATTGAGACAGGAGACAGCTCGTACACGTAGTACACAGCAGAAATCAAACGTGGTTACTGACTAGAACAGTAAATGCACCGTGCTTATATACTATTGAAATTGAAAGCTCGCACGCTATTGGTTAACGGCAAAATTTGCTTGTTTTAATTGTTCTCGCGTAAATTAAATTTGAATGTCATTTACGCAATATTTCGGCGATTTGTTCTTGAGCATCAAAGTGTATAATGGCATATCGGTAAAAGGATTCAAGTGGTCTTTTGAAGGCTACTTGTTATTATTACAACGGTAATTAATTTAGAGCTTCTTGTTATTCTTCATGAAGGCTGCAAAATGATGTTTGCTTATATTTTAATCTACATGCAATTTATAAAATTTGCACAATAAGCTGTAAACGCCCCGGCTTCAAGTAAATGCCGTACGACGTTACAAACTCGGTTAAGGTGCTCTGAATAGAGATTAGTTACTGATATGGGGGCCCTTAAGAGGGCCTGGTAATGCGTTCGCTTTAAGTCTTCAGAGTTGAAGATGTCCTAGAGCCTTGGGTGGACTCTGGTTGAGTTTTCGCTCCCGTGGTTGAGCTGTGATCGCGTTGTGGATGGTGTCCTGCAGGTCCTGCACTCAATTGGCTCGTCTCTCCGGTATCCCGCAACAAGATGAGTCACGGATGTAGTTAGTTGTTGGTGAAACGATCAAATCAACCAGCGTAGGTATTGACAGGCCGACAGAGCGCACACGTATTGACAGCCGACAGAACGCACGCGCGTGAAGCAGGTAGACGGCAAATGACACAACTGACTTGTGCATGGTAAATTACCGCGTTTAAATAGCATGCAATATGTACTTGCATACTATTGGTTAAACGTGGTTAAACGTGGTTAAACGGCAATTTGCTTTTTCTCATTGGTGCAACATAAATAAATTGAATTTAATTTACGCAATATGTCGGCGATTGATTTGTGTCGTTACAACACTTTTCCTGAGAAAAAATATTCCTTCTGCGAGGCTAGATAAGAAAATGCATGACAGAGTTCGAACCAAGTTAAGCAAAAAATTTGATAAACCATAAGTGCTGGGCTTAAATATGCTTGTTGGTTGTTTCCAACAATGATATGATGCCAGGTAACCCCTAGGAATTACACAAATTGTTAGCTCTAGTGGACGGTCATAGCACGTGAGGCAAAATAGAGCAGTGTAAGTTTTGAGAGCCGCAGCGTGAAGATTTCGAGGTAAATCGCCTCTTGAATTTGCCAGTTTAAGTTAAAGCCTAAGCAGGTTGGATCGTTGTCAATGTGTGTATACGACCAAAGGAGCTAGAGTGCTCGACGTTGTGGTCATGACATTTGTAGAGTGGTCTTTGTGAAATAGATAAAGTTGAGATATGCATTGAAAGTGGCCTGTACCATGATATGAAGCTGATCACTACTTAGTGCTGCTACAAGAAAGCGTTAGCTCTAGCTGGTCATACCAAAATAGGCAGTGTAATGTCATGCGTGAGAAATACATTATAATGTAAAAATATATACATTAAAATCAAAGGTAATTGCATAAAAATATGTACACGAACATTGTTTCAGAGATGGCATAATACCAAAGAACTGTTCAAAAATGCTACACAATTGTTAGCTAAGAACAGCTGGTTGTGCCATGTGAGACAAATACTAAAAATTAACGTAAGGTTATTTTTTATAGTTAAATGTTAATGTTTAAAAAAATTAATTACGAAGTGTTATACAAAGCAGGTTGAGATTGTGGGCAGACGGAGCCTGGGAGACGTGTAGAAGGTTGAACGCTCTCAGATCAGGTGGTTCGATAAACGGTTTTAACCTGTCTATGCTTACTGATGTCGGTGTAGCGCCTTGCATAATGATGAAGCGGTTTGGCTGTTTTAGTAAAAATCGGGTAAGGACCGCGATACTTGGGTTGTAGTGGTGCAACAGCATTATTGTTGCGAACGAGTACTCTCTGTAGCTGTGGAGCTGTGGGTGAACGAAGACTGGACGAGGCGTGTGTCTCGGCTGCTGTTCGACATGTTACCGAAATGAAGTCGAAGGCGGTAGCTTCGTTTTGTGGGTCATCTTGTGCCGGTAGTAGACGTGGGAGCTGACTAGGCAGGCGTAGATCCATGCCATACAAGAGTTGTGACGCAGACGTTTTAATGGATTCTCGAGTACGAGAACGCATGGCCAGCAGAACTAAAGGTAGTGCATCGACCCAGGTTGCCATTAATGGACGAGTATGCTAAAGCTGCTTTGAGTTCCCTATGCATTCTCTCTACCATGCCATTAGCTTGGGGATGGTAGGTACGTCCGGCGTAAGATGCATCCCATGTAGCAAGTATGGGTTTTTGAAACGATCAGATGAGAAGCAAGTGCTCTGTCCGTGATGACCTCATTGGGAACACCGTAATTGATATCCATGCAGAGATAAAACCGTTAGTTACTTCGTCTGCAGAAATGTCAAGAGGTAATGCCACAGGCCATCAGTAAATCTATCGATCATAGTTAAGAAGGTAGCTGAAACCTTGAACCTTTGTCAGATGAACTATGTCGATGTGGACGATAGCTAGGGCGAGAAGTAGACCGAAAATGTTGCAACTTAGAACGAGTGTGTCGTATGATCTTGTTTTTCTGACAAATAGCACACTCTGAGACCCATCGTTTAACATTCTGCCTAAGTCTGTGACCCCAGAAACGATCTGTAAGAAGTCGGACAGTCGCTTGGCTTCCTGGGTGAGAAATTGAGTGAATTGAATCGAAAACCTTTCTCTGAAGGCTGGTCGGCAGAACTGGGCTTGTTGGGCTGCGTACCCGTGAAGTAAACAATTGGTAAGCCTTCCCACAGACGGCATATGAACTTGGTTGGGTGACGGGCTATTGATCTTTGAATGTGAATGTCACCGCGTTGTTCAGTTCGCAGTAGAGTTGGCGTTAGTGCAGGTTCACTGAGTGCCACGGAGTTGACAGTGAATGGTGACGGCGAAGGTGGCTGTGGTAGAGAGACGTCTGGCCTAGACAGGGCATCTGCAATGAAGTTCTGTTTGCCCTTGACGTGAAAGACGTCAAATTGCCATTCGCTTAGACGAGAAAGCTGTCTTTCCAATTTCGGCAGGGTACTTGGCGATAGATGAAGTTGCGTTTCGGAAGTGCGCTTTTTCAACTAGTGGTGCATGATCTGTGAAAACAACAAATCTTGCTACTGCCAATGATGCTGATAAAATGGCGCACTGCGTCGATGGCGTGAAGTTCTCGGCCGAAAGTGTCGTACCTTCGTTTCTACTGGTTGGAGAGTACGCGAGTAGAAATCGATAGGCCTGAACTCCGTCGATCTCTCGTTCCAAAGTGGCTCCAATAGCGATTTCAGAAGCATTCGTCGTGAGTAGAAATGGCTTTTCGAAATTGGATGCGTTAGCATTGTGGCATTTACAACGAGTTGATTGCAAGTCGAAGTAATTCCTCTTGTCTTCAGATGACCAAGCAATGATGGAATTCTTGCTAAGTCCTTTTTCGGTCCTGCAGGTGCCTGCACAAAGGATAAAGTTGTTTTGAAAGGCCCGAAGGAACTTGCGATAATAGTTTAGTACTCCCAGGATTTTCTGCAAATCGCTCAAAGTCCTTGGTGACTTGATATTCTTGATTGCATTCGTCTTTGATGGCAACGGTTGAATACCTTGGGCCGTGATACGATGCCCTAAGAAGTCGACGGATGAAGTTGCAATCTGCGTCTTGTCACAGTTGATCTTGAGTCCGTGGTTGGATAAGCGTGAGAGGACATTTCGTAGATGTTTTGCAAGGAGATTCTAGATCTGACTGAATACCATAATGTCATCGAGATATGACATACAATAAGCAGAGTCGTCGCGAAGTATGTTGTCTATGAAATGTCTGAGTAGCACATCTTAAGTACAAAAGGCATATAAATATATTCAAAAAAGCCAAATGGGAGTGATGACTGCAGTTTTCTCGATATCCTTTTTGGTGCTACCGGTATGTGATGGTATGCTTGTCTGAGGTCAATCACTGAGAAGAAATTGCTGCCGTTGGTAGCCAAGTGTTGATATTTGGAATAGATATGTAATTGGGATTTTTGTCACTGAATTTAGCTTACGGTAGTCTCCACAGGCTAAAAATGATCCGTTTGATTTAGAGACTATGTGCAGTGGTGACGCCCATGAACTTTTCTGATGGTCTGATGATTCCCTCTTCCAAAAGCCTTGAGAATTCTTCTTGGGCAGCTTTCAGCTTAGCAGGAGCCAGTGGTCGCTTCTTGAGGCAATAGGTTGTCCTTCTGTGACGATGAAGATGAATCGTGTTGGAGACTCGTAGATCGGATTTAGTGATCGAAATCGATTGTATTGAAGAGCTGCTGATATCTCTGCTGAATGATGCACTGGGGTTGGCTGAATGACCTGTAACTCCAAATGGAGGCAAGTGTCCAAAAGCTTTAGTTCCAAGTCCGGTGAGGGTCGATGATCTTTTGATTGGCAAGATCAACAATGAGCCGAAATTTTAGAAGGAAATCAAGGCCTATTATATTATGTGAGACCTTGGCAATGATGAAGTTGTGGGAAAATTCACGTCGTAGACCTATGTTGAGTGTGCGGTATTGGCTCGCCTGTAGCTGTTGCGAGAAGAACGCCTAGCGACATCTCGGCCATTGAATCACCTTTGAGAACTGAGACTGCCGCACCTGTGTCTACGATGTAAATTTCGCCAGTTTTGAAATCAAGAAGGCGCAGAAGTTCGTTTGGCTGTTTGGCCGGGTCATGCAAACAAGTAGGCTGGTGATTGCGACCGGCATTGTCTGTTTGGCCTTGTGTGAAAAATTCGGCGTGGACGAAAAGAGCTGACAGGGATGTCGGATTGTAGTTGGCTTCTTCCTTGTAGCGCCGTTGATGCCGTTGATGTGCAGAGTACGGTCTTCTACTTTCGTGCCAGACGTTTCCCGATATCGAGAGCAACTTGCAGCTTCAATTGTTGGTCTTCATTAGCTGTAAATGACACTATTCGAAAATTTTCAACGACAAAGACAAACTTGGCAAGCATAAAAAACTTCTGGTGGTTATAACACCAGTTCTTTGGAGCATATTTATTAAATGATTGCGGAGATCTCGATCGCCGCCTACCATTATAATTTGACTTGGAAACGAATTTTGGTCGAGCATTCACTTGATTTATCTCCGATTTGGTAATGGCCAACCTTCTAGAACTTTGGCCATGTTCGCCACTGTTCTTCTAAGGAGGAGATCATCTTGCGGGGGGTGAAGAAAAGGATGATGGATTCACTTTGGTTCCAAAACCTCTATATTCTAACTCACATCTCTCAGATAAGTCATCTATAGAGAGAGTGTTGGGGAGCTGTCTGGCAAAGAGTTTTTATGTTTGGGGAAGATTGTTAATAAAAACAACCTTAGCCTCATGGTCAGAAATGTTGGTTTAATACCAACGTTTCCGTAATTCCCTCAGTATTTCTATGGGGCCAAGATTTGGAATGTCTAACTGCGCATATTTGTTTATTATCTGCTCAGTTTCAGTGGGTCCAAGCAAGGATTCTACCTCGTTTTTGTAGGCCCAAATGGGATTAGGTAGCTTCCTAATGGCCTCAAGCTTAGGATAACCGTCGCTGCAGTAATTCAGAAGGTATGTTTAGCAAAAACCTTTGACAGTTTTTGATGACTGTCATAATCAGGAAACGGGGAGAAAGCGGAGTCTACGCGCATAAAAAAATAACTCACTATCTCCATCCCAAACAGGAACATCAATATCTAAAATTGGACCTGACATTTAACAATCTTACGGGATCTTAAAAGCATAAATTAAAAGCAATATGAAAATATATAAATATACTTTAACGAAACGCTTACCCACAAACAGCTTCACGGTTAAGCAAGAGAACAAAGAAGTCACTGTTTCAACAATCCAAAGTTGAGATGTTGAGTACGTACGGTGCTGCTTTGTACGTAGAAAAGATGAACAAAGGACCCGTTGGCCTTTGATGCCGACAACAAATCCACGAATATACCCAACAATTTCCAGAAATCCACGGTCAGGGTAAAGAAAACACAATGTCAATCTATTATCCGCGAATATATATATACCCAAAAAAATTCACAGATGGCCACGATCACGGTAGATAAAACGCAAATCTTAATCGATTTTTATCCCAAAATAGATGAAAAAGGAAGTCAATTTTATTTATACCAAAAAAATCAGAACAATAATCAATATCCCGGCGCGGGTCGCCAATTTTGTAAACGCCCTGGCTTCAAGTAAATGCCGTACGACGGTACAAACTCGGTTAAGGTGCTCTGAATAGAGATTAGTTACTGATATGGGGGCCCTTAAGAGGGCCTGGTAATGCGTTCGCTTTAAGTCTTCAGAGTTGAAGATGTCCCAGAGCCTTGGGTGGACTCTGGTTGAGTTTTCGCCCCGTGGTTGAGCTGTGATCGCGTTGTGGATGGTGTCCTGCAGGTCCTGCACTCACTGGCTTGTTCCTCTGGTATCCCGCAACAAGATGAGTCACGATGTAGTTAGTTGTTGAGAAACGATCAAATCACCAGCGTAGGTATTGACAGCCGACAGAGCGCACACGTATTGACAGCCGACAGAACGCACACGCGCAGCTGGTAGACGGCAATGACACAACTGGGACTTGCATGGGTAAATTAACGTGCTCAAATAGCATGCAATATGTGTACTTGCATACTATTGGCGAACGTATAAACGTGGTTAAACGGCAATTTGCTTTTTTCTCATTGGTGCAACGTAAATAAATTTGAATTTAATTTACGCAATATGTCGGCGATTGATTTGTGTCGTTACAAAGCAGATTTTGTTTTAAATAATAAGTTTGGAAACGAAACTGTTCCTTCTCAATCCATAACATTTACTCCACCCTATCTCTCTTACCTCTAAACCTTTGACAGTTTTTGATGACTGTCTTAATCAGGAAACAGGGAGAAGGCGGAGTCTACGCGCATAAAAATACGCTCTATCTCCATACCAAACAGGAACATCAATATCTAAAATTGGACCTGACTTGTTTTAACAATCTTACGGGATCTTAAAAGCATAAATTAAAAGCAATATGAAAATATATAAATATACTTTAACGAAACGCTTACCCACAAACAGCTTCCACGGTTGAATAAAGAGCAGAACAAAGAAGTCACTGTTTCCAACAATCCAAAGTTGAGATGTTGAGTACGTACGAGTGCCGTTTTGTACGTAGAAAAGATGAACAAAGGACCCGTTGGCCTTTGATGCCGACAACAAACCACGATTATATATACGCAACAATTTCCAGAAATCACGATCTGGGTAAAGAAAACACAAATGTCAATCTCAACATCTGAATATATATACCCAAAAAAATTCACAGATGGCCACGATCACGGTAGATAAAACGCAAATCTTAATCGATTTTTATGTCCAAATAGATGAAAAAGGAAGTCAATTTCATTTATGCAAAAAAATCAGAACAATAATCAATATCCTGGCGCGGTCGCCAATTTTGTAAACGCGCCCCGGCTTCAAGTTAATGCCGTACGACGTTACAAACTCGGTTAAGTTACTCTGAATAGAGATTAGTTACTGATATGGGGGGCCCTTAAGGGCCTGGTAATACGTTTACTTTAAGTCTTCAGAGTTGAAGATGTCCTAGAGCGGGTGGACTCTGGTTGAGTTTTCGCTCCGTGGTTGAGCTGTGATCGCGTTGTGGATGGTGTCCTGCAGGTCCTGCGCCAATTGGCTCGTCTCTCCGGTATCCCACAACAAGATGAGTCACGGATGTAGTTAGTTGTTGGTGAAACGATCAAATCACCAGCGTAGGTATTGACAGCCGACAGAGCACACGTATTGACAGCCGACAGAACGCACGCGCGTGAAGCAGGTAGACGGCAAATGACACAACTGACTTGCATGGTAAATTACCGTGCTTAAATAGCATGCAATATGTGTACTTGCATACTATTGGTTAAACGTGGTTAGACGTGGTTAAACGGCAATTTGCTTTCTCATTGGTGCAACGTAAATAAATTTGAATTTAATTTACGCAATATGTCGGCGATTGATTTGTGTCGTTACAACACTTTCCTCTCGAAAAAAAAGAAAAAAAATATTCCTCTGCGAGCTAGATAAAATGCATGATAATTCCGAACCAAGTTAAGCAAAAATTTGATAAACCATAAGTGCTGGGCTTAAATATGCTTGTTGGTTGCTTCAACAATGATATGATGCCAGGTAATACGGTGCCACAAAATTGTTAGCTCTGGTGGACGGTCATAGCACGTGAGGCAAAAATAGAGCAGTGTAAGTTTTTGAGAGCCGCAGCATTGAAGATTTCAGTGAAATCGCCTCTGGGTGCCAGGTTTAAGTTAAAGCCTAAGCAGGTTGGATCGTTGTCAATGTGTGTGTATACGACCAAAGGAGCTAGAGTGCTCAAACGTTGTGGTCATGACATTTGTAGAGTGGTCTTTATGAAATAGATAAAGTTGAGATATGCATTGAAAGTGGCCTGTACCATGATATGAAGCTGATCACTACTTAGTGTTGCTACAAGAAAGCGTTAGCTCTAAGTAGCTGGTCATACCAAAATAGGCAGTGTAATGTCATGTGTAGAGAAATACATTATAATGTAAAAATATATACATTAAAATCAAAGGTAATTGCATAAAAATATTTTCAGACATTGCCTCAGAGATGGCCATAATACCAAAGAACTGTTCAAAAATGCTACACAATTGTTAGCTAAGAACAGCTGGTTATGCCACGTGAGACAAATACTAAAAAATTAACGTAAGGTTAAAAAAAATTTTTATAGTTAAATGTTAATGTTTAAAAAAAATTAATTACGCGTTATACAAAGCAGGTTGAGATTGTGGGCAGACGGAGCCTGAGACGTGTGTAGAAGGTTGAACGCTCTCAGGATCAGGTGGTTCGATAAACGGTTTTAACCTGTCTATGCTTACTGATGTCGGTGTAGCGCCTTGCATAATGATGAAAATTATTTTGGCTGTTTTAGTAAAAAGACGGTAAGGACCGCGATACTTGGGTTGTAGTGGTGCAACAGCATTATTGTTGCAGGCGAGTACTCTCTTGCAACTGTGGGCTGTGGGTGAACGTAGACTGGACGAGGCGTGTGTCTCGGCTGCTGTTCGGACATGTTACCGAAATGAAGTCGAGAGCGGGTAAGCTTCGTTTTGTGGGTCATCTTGTGCCGGTAGTAGACGTGGGGAGCTGACTAGGCAGGCGTAGATCCATGCCATACAAGAGTTGTGACGCAGACGTTTAATGGATTCTCGGTACGAGAACGCATGGCCAGCAGAACTAAAGGTAGTGCATCGACCCAGTTGCCATTAATGGACGAAAGGATACTAAAGCTGCTTTGGTTCATATGCATTCTCTCTACCATGCCATTAGCTTGGGGATGGTAGGCAGTCGTCTGGCGTAAGATGCATCCATGTAGCGCAAGGTGGTTTTGAAACGATCAGATGAGAAGCAAGTGCCTCTGTCCGTGATGACCTCATTGGGAACACCGCGTGGATATCCATGCAGAGATAAAACCGTTAGTTGCCCCGTCTGCAGAAATGGTGCCAGAGGTAATGCCACGGGCCACCGTGTAAATCTATCCATCATAGTTAGAAGGTAGCTGAAACAGACCTTTGTCAGATGAACTATGTCGATGTGGACGATAGCTAGGCGAGAAGTAGACCGAAAATGTTGCAACTTAGAACGAGTGTGTCGTGTGATCTTGTTTTTCTGACAAATAGCACACTCTGAGACCCATCGTTTAACATTCTGCCTAAGTCTGTGACCAAAACGATCTGTAAGAAGTCGGACAGTCGCTTATCTTCCTGGGTGAGAAATTGAGTGAATTGAATCGAAAACCTTTCTCTGAAGGCTGGTCGGCAGAACTGGCTTGTTGGGCTGCGTACCCGTGAAGTAAACAATTGGTAAAGCACTTCCCACAGACGGCATATGAACTTGGTTGGGTGACGGGCTATTTGATCTTTGAATGTGAATGTCACCGCGTTGTTCAGTTCGCAGTAGAGTTGGCGTTAGTGCAGGTTCACTGAGTGCCACGGAGTTGACAGTGAATGGTGACGGCGAAGGTGGTTGTAGAGAGACGTCTGGCTAGACAGGGCATCTACCGCGTAAGTTCTGTTTGCCCTTGACGTGAAAGAAGACGTCAAATTGCCATTCGCTTAGACGAGAAAGCTGTCTTTCCACTCTGGCGGGGAGTACTGGCGATAGATGAAGTTGCGCGTTTCGAAGTGCGCTAACTAGTGGTGCATGATCTGAAACAACAAAATCTGCTACTGCCGCCAATGATGCTGATAAAAATGGCGCACTGCGTCGTGGATGGCGTGAAGTTTTCGGCCGAAAGTGTCGTACCTCGTTTCTACTGGTTGGAGAGTACGCGAGTAGAAACTGATGAGCTTCCGAACTCCGTCGATCTCTTGTTCCAAAGTGGCTCCAATAGCGAATTCAGAAGCATCTGTCGTGAGTAGAAATGGCTTTTCAAAATCTGGATGCGTTAGCATTGTGTCGTTGCTAACGAGTTGATTGCAAGTCGAAGTAATTCCTCGTCACCGGATGACCAAACAATGATGGAATTCTTACTAGGTCCTTTTCGGTTCCGCAGGTGCCTGCACAAGGATAAAGTTGTTTTGAAAGGCCTGGAAGAACTTGCGATAATAGTTTAGTACTCCCAGGATTTTCTGCAAATCGCTCCAAAGTCCTTGGTGACTTGATATTCTTCATTGAATTCGTCTTTGACGGCAACGGTTGAATAACTGGGCCGTGATACGATGCCTAAGAAGTCGACGGATGAAGTTGCAATCTGCATCTTGTCACAGTTGATCTTGAGTCCGTGGTTGGATAAGCGTGAGAGGACATTTCGTAGATGTTCCGCATGAGATTCTAGATCTGGACTGAATACCATAATAATGTCATCTAGATATGACATACAATAAGCAGAGTCGTCGCGAAGTATGTTGTCTATGAATCTTTGAAATGTCTGAGTAGCATACTTGAGTCCAAAAAAGGCATGTAAAGATATTCTAAAGGCCAAATGGAGTGATGACTGCAGTTTTCTCGATATCCTCTGGTGCTACCGGTATGTGATGGTACGCTTGTCTGAGGTCAATCACTGAGAAGAAATTGCTGCCGTTGAGTTTTTTCAAGTAAAGTGTTGATATTTGGAATGGGAATTATGCATCAGATTTTGTCACTGAATTTAACTTACAGTAGTCTCCACAGACTCTGTACGATCCGTTTGATTTGAGACTAAGTGCAGTGGTGACGCCCATGAACTTTTCGATGGTCTGATGATTCCCTCTTCAAAAGCGAGAATTCTTGGGCAGCTTTCAGCTTAGCAGGAGCCAGTGGTCGGTTCTTGAGTGCAATAGGTTGTCCTTCTGTGACGATCTATGATGCATCGTGTTGGAGACTCGTAGATCGGATTTGTTAAGATCGAAAATCGATTTTGTATTTTCGAAGAGCTGCTGATATCTCTGCTGAATGATGCACTGGGGTTGGCTGAATGACCTGTAACTCCAAACGCTCAGGCAAGTGTCCAAAAGCTTTGTTCAAGTCAGTCTGGAGGGGGTCGATGATCTTTTGATTGGCAAGATCAACAATGAGCCGAAATTTTGAAGAGGAAATCAAGGCCTATTATATTATGTGAGACCTTGGCAATGATGAAGTTGTGGGAAAGTCCACGTCGTAGACCCATGACAGTGTGCAGTATTGGCAGCCATAAGTTGGTATGGGCTCGCCTGTAGCACATTTGCGAAGAACGCCTAGCGACATCTCGGCCATTGAATCACCTTTGAGAACTGAGACTGCCGCACCTGTGTCTACGATGTACTCTTCGCCAGTTTTGAAATCAAGAAAGTGCAGAAGTTCGTTTGGCTGTTTGGCCGGGTCATGCAAACAAGTAGGCTGGTGATTGCGACCGGCATTGTCTGTTTTGGGATTCTCTATGTGAAAAATTCGGCGTGGACGAAAGAGTCGACAGGGATGTCGGATTGTAGTTGGCTTCTTCCTGTAGCGCCGTTGATGCCGTTGATGCCGTTGATGTGCAGAAAGTACGGTCTTCTGCTTCCCTGCGCCAGACGTTTCCCCGATACTGATGCACCCTTGTGCCTGCGGTCTGTTGTCCTCTCCGTCAGCTGTGGAAATTGACACTCATTCGGAGATTCTTCAGGGCTGACAAAGACAAACTTGGCAAGCATAAAAAACTTCTGGTGGTTATAACACCAGTTCTTTGGAGCATATTTATTAAATGATTGCGGAGATCTCGATCGCCACCTACAAATATAATTTGACTTGAAACAATTTTGAATTCGAGCATTCACTTGATTTATCTCCGATTTGTTAATGGCCAATCCTTCTAGAACTTTAGCCATGTTCGCCACTGTTCTCTCTAAGGAGGAGATTCTATCATCTTGCGGGGGTGAAGAAAAGGATGATGGATTCACTTTGGGTTCCAAACCCTATGTTCTAACTCATCTCAGTCATCTATAGAGAGGAAGTGTTGGGGAGCTGTCTGGCAAAAAGTTTTAATGTTTGAGGAAGATTTTTAATAAAAACAACCTTAGCCTCATGGTCATAAATGTTGGTTTAATACCAACGTTTCCGTAATTCCCTCAGTATTTCTATGGGGCCAAGATTTGGCATGTCTAACTGCGCATATTTGTTTATTATGCTCAGTTTCCAGTGGGTCCAAGCAAGGATTCTACCTCGTTTTGTAGGCCCAAAGTAAGTTAGGTAGCTTCCTAATGGCCTCAAGCAGGATAAATCCGTCGCTGCAATTCAGAAGGTAGTTTAGCAAAAACCTTTGACAGTTTTTGATGACTGTCATAATCGAAACGGGGAGAAAAGGTCTACGCATAAAAAAATAACTCTATCTCCATCCCAAACAGGAACATCAATATCTAAAATTGGACCTGACATTTTAACAATCTTACAGGATCTTAAAAGCATAAATTAAAAGCAATATGAAAATATATAAATACACTTTAACGAGCAACTTACCCACAAACAGCTTCCACGGTTGAATAAGAGCAGAACAAAGAAAGTCACTGTTTCCAACAATCCGAAGTTGAGTTGTTGAGTACGTACGGTGCCGTTTTGTACGTAGAAAAGATGAACAAAGGACCCGTTGGCCTTTGATGCCGACAACAAATCCACGAATATATACCCAACAATTTCCAGAAATCCACGGTCAGGGTAAAGAAAACACAAATGTCAATCTATTATCCGCGAATATATATATACCCAAAAAAATTCACAGATGGCCACGATCACGGTAGATAAAACGCAAATCTTAATCGATTTTTATCCCAAATAGATGAAAAAGGAAGTCAATTTTATTTATACCAAAAAAATCAGAACAATAATCAATATCCTGGCGCGGTCGCCAATTTTGTAAACGCCCCGGCTTCAAGTAAATGCCGTACGACGTTACAAACTCGGTTAAGGTGCTCTGAATAGAGATTAGTTACTGATATGGGGGCCCTTAAGAGGGCCTGGTAATGCGTTCGCTTGAAGTCTTCAGAGTTGAAGATGTCCTAGAGCCTTGGGTGGACTCTGGTTGAGTTTTCGCTCCCGTGGTTGAGCTGTGATCGCGTTGTGGATGGTGTCCTGCAGGTCCTGCACTCAATTGGCTCGTCTCTCCGGTATCCCGCAACAAGATGAGTCACGGATGTAGTTAGTTGTTGGTGAAACGATCAAATCACCAGCGTAGGTATTGACAGCCGACAGAGCGCACACGTATTGACAGCCGACAGAACGCACACGCGTGAAGCAGGTAGACGGCAAATGACACAACTGACTTGCATGGTAAATTACCGTGCTTAAATAGCATGCAATATGTGTACTTGCATACTATTGGTTAAACGTGGTTAAACGTGGTTAAACGGCAATTTGCTTTTTTCTCATTGGTGCAACGTAAATAAATTTGAATTTAATTTACGCAATATGTCGGCGATTGATTTGTGTCGTTACAAAGCAGATTTTGTTTTAAATAATAAGTTTGTGTAACATAATTAAATATAAATATAGGTGCAACTTAATTTCGATGTAGTAGAAAATACATTTCAAAAGTGAGAGAAAGGAGATTCAGATCGACGCTGACCACTCCATTCTCGCTAATAAGCGGCCAGTCACCCTCATCAGCCCTCGAACACGCTCCGGCCGCCAGCTGAAATCTCCCACCCGCGTCTCCTCCCCGGTCTAAATCAAACAACTGCGAGCATTTCTATCCTCTAACGAGCTAGAAATATGCTTTCTTGTTGAAACATGGCTGTCCCCTTTCATAAACTTCGATGACCTTTTCTTCATCCATGGTTACACTTTCCTTCGTGGTGACAGAACTGTCAGTCATGGAGGCGGGCTGGCAGTCTATGTCCGATCCTCTCTCATGCCCAAACGTTTGTCTACATCGAACTCACTGGCATTAGAATTTTTCTCGTTTCAGCTACTGATCCTTAACCAAAGTGTATCTACATGTGTTTTCTGCAGACCCCTCAATCTCTCAATCATCAATGTCACTCGCAGGGCTCATCTTTTGTCCACTCTTTTCTCTCAGCACTCCGATCGTTACATCGTTGTGGGCGACCTTAACCTCCCCTTGGCAAACTGGAAAAATGTAACTTCTGATAGTCACCCGCTGCTTTGGCTCTTTGCGGATAACCTACTAAGTCAATTCGTGAACTTCCCTACCCGAGGGAACAACCAACTTGACTGTGCCCTCTCCAACAAAGAGGTGACCAATGTCTTATCTCTGGAGATCTTGTCAGTTATCCTTCCTTATTCCTCATTTATCCTTTATCCATAGAGAGGGAACTCAATCGTTCAAGCGATTCACCGACTGAGAAGAGTTTTGCCGAATCTGTGACGCCGTTAACTGGAGGGATCTTTTCATCCAAGACAACCTCTTCTCATGTTTTACCGATGTCTATAACATCTTATCCTCCCACTTTAATTTTGCCACATCTATTCACCTCATACACGCGACGAACAACTTGAACACCTTTTTTAAGGCTCCCGATAACCTTGTACGCAACCCTAGATTACGCACATCATCACTTGCTCACGCGCTCGTACTGCGACGTATCGATGAGCACATTAAACAGGTTATCAACAAACAAGCGCTCAATATCGAGAGACGCATCCTCACGGCACCTAATTCCCGGATAAAATTTGCAGTCTTCAAACACAAATTGCTAAAAATGTCCAAAACCTCAAATATAAACTTCACTCGGTCAGACGACTTCTGCTTAGCCGCGTTTATTTAAATTATCTCGACTCCTTCACTCCCACTCCGCTTGCTGAGATACTAGACAACGAAGATGCTGAGAACTTACGCTGGTTCAACGTTTCGCCGGCGTCCGTCGCTTAAGCAATTAAAGACATCAAATCTAAACACCAATTTGATCAATACTTTAACTCGGTCAGAATGATAGCACTTCTCCGCTGGAATCTCTTCTCTCTGGTTGCTGATGTTATCAACCGATGCCTCGAAACTACCTATCTTCCCCAGGAATAGCTTAATTCGACGATCTCTCCCCTCCCACAAAAAAATGGCACAGGATCTGGAGTTCCCCAGGGCTCCGTACTTGGTCGTATTCTTTTTTACCTTACACTCGCGCAGGTACAGGTTGAGGACAACTTTTTTAAACTTTTTAAATATGCGAATGACATGGTCATAATATTCAGTAACCCCACAGCATCCAACCCTTTCTTACCCATTTATATCTTGGCTTTTATCCTCGCTGCATTCGCAGCTTAGCAATATCGGTCTTAAACTAAACCTCGCCAAGACTTGCTTGATGAAACTCTCCTCTGACCCATTCTGTTTTCTCCCGGATGCAAATTATCCCCTTGATATTAAAATAATAGATTCGGCCAAAAACCTTTGTATCTATTTTTCAAAATCTTTAGACTTCTCATCACACCTTACACACACTACTTCCAAACTCTCCAAATGAGCCGGTCTAATCTGCTTCAAGACTTACAACTCCACTATTCAACTCACGCTGTTCAAGGTCTATGTCCTACCCATCATTTCATACACTAGCGAGTTCTACTGTTCTCTCACTCTAGCCTCCTCGTTTGCCATCGAACAGATTATTTCCAGATTTCTAAAGCGAGTCTTCCAGCACAGCCAAAATTATCGGGAACAACTAATCCTGGCAAACATTCTACCGCTTTGGTTTACACGTCACTTACGAGTCATTTTTAACGCTCTTCCTACGGAAATAAATTCCTTATCCCAGCACGAATTTAAAAAGGCGGCCCACAAGTACTTCTTTAACAAAATTTTATGCGAGACGACCGATTGGAAGTGCAATTGGTTCCTTCTTAAACCATAACATTTCTTTCATCTCCAGGCTATTCACTTGTTACTAGTTTCGGAGGGTGAAGTCTCTTCTGGCTGGTCTCCATTTTCCTCTCTGATTTTATATTTCTCACTCTTGACTCCCTGACACCATTTCTTTTCTCATTTCTCATTCTACCGCATCCAAATATTGAATACTTTACCACGTTTTGCTCAACTAATTCTTTTCCTATTTTCTTTTCGTTTGAGTGAACGACGGGAAACTCTAAAAGTCTACTGGACCACCAGACGGTATACATCATACACTGATTCCCCTCGTCTCTTATCAGTCATAACCTCGCTCAACGAAAGCCAGTGAACCCTGCACGAGACACAAGCTTCAATCTAGTCGACTTCATCCTAGTCAATACTACCGTACAGAAATTTAAGATTCGCGACAAAGAACCCCGTCGGTCGACTTCTGCTAACGGTCTGCCATCACCTTCGATCTCCCACTCAAAGTCGTCTCTCCGACACCAGCCTACCCCTCATAGATGCTCGGACCCTTCATTAATTGTACTCCAGTTAATCCTATCTATTCAAATGGAAGCTCTCTTTTACACCAGGTCGAACTATCACGAAGTTAATGAAAGCACTTCTCTTTCTCAACTCCTCCCTCCCCTGTGGTTGAATACGTTTCTAGTCACAATTGCATACATCTCCACAAATCCTACCTCCGATTTGTTATTTCAATAGTTGGGCCTGTTAGCATATTTTGCCAAATAAATTGGTTTTTTTGTTAATATGCTTTTCTGTAAATTTACTTTAGTATTACATCTTCTATACCTAGTTCTGTTTAAAAGAATTATGTTTAGAAATACTAAATACATTGACACTTATACAGGTTCTTTTGTCACTACCATAAGGGAGCCTTTGTGTTGCCAGGCTCAAATAAACCATGTATACGGTATGATCATCTGATTTGGAACAAAGAAATCCATCAGAACTATCTTTTAAACTACATTTCGTAAGTCCTTCGACTAATTGCTCTGTATCCTCAACAATTTCATCGTTGGCCATCATGTTAAATTCTAGAGGAAGATATTTCCTCCGACAAAATTAAAGTGACATTTATTGATAAATTTAAACCACAGTGGCTGATTGAAACGAATACTATTAAAAAAGAATTATTCGTTTATTTTCTAGAACATTCTTTGTTTAAATACTTGGCAGTATATATACATTTTAATTGTGCGTAAATTTGCAGTTCGCTAATCGAAACCTGACCTGGCGTGACTTTATTTAGAAAGCTGCATTTGTTATTCTGTAAAGTTTTGTTTACAAATTTCTGTTCTTCACAATATACGCCTGCTATCATTTTAGTGTTTTGAATCGTATATATTGGGGACGTTCTGGAACAGGTAATTTAATAATTCAGTTTTTGCGTCTTATTTCTTTCCATATTTGTTGATTCGGATGTATTTTTTTGCGTAAGAAGTTCACAGTCCGTTGCCTAATAAAAGTTTATCAAATATATACATCAGTTCGATCAACATGGAAGGTTATCTTAAGTTCGACGACACTAACAAGTTAGCACAGAACATAGCAGGCATGAAGTTAATTGATGTGGACGAGAATACTAGCGTGTAAAACTCAATTGGTTTATTAAGACTGAAACAGACTTGACACCTATGGGGTTCTCATTAGCTAATAGGGTTGGATCCTCTACATTATATGGCGACCGCGCTAGTCCTAAAATATTCAGTCTACCACCGTATAAATCCGCAAACATTCAATTTAGGTCGGTGTTGCCCAAATTCTATTCAAAGCTTACCAGATTGTAAACCCTATTGATATATTTGCTGCAGCATGGATGGCATTGCCAGAGAATTTCAGAAGCACCTTGGATAATTTTAGATACAGAACTGTTGAGGAAGAACCGTATAATGCATTTGAGTTGCTAATGGCAGAAATTCAACTGAGATATCAGCCTGGAAGTTCGGCACAAATGGGCGAATTATTACGCATAGAAAAGATGAGGTCAACTACCATTAGACTTTTATGAACGCCTTTGTGCGAAAGCTTCAGGATTGATTATATCTGTAGATGTGATAAATTCTATTTTTACAGCTGAGCTACCATCCAGGCTTAGAACAAAATTAGAGGTATTTGAAAGAATAAATGTTGATTGGCCAAGTAAACTCAGAGGGCTAGATGGGTTGTATGAACAGCAGAAACCACAGGTACATTCTGTAGCGGCAGATTCCGTTATGGTGCAGTCAGGCAGGGCAGAAACCGAAACCATCTTGACGCTACAAGAAAGTTTGCGTTACTTATGTAGAAAAGTTGCAAGTATACATCGAAAAATAGAAGATATGGCGAGAGCTATTTCGCAACTTCAGAGTCAGGATAGAAATACTAGACGTCGAGGGAGTCACTCGTGTCAATGCATCGATGGGCCGCGCGGATGGTGTAAGGCACATTGTGAATATGAACGAAGAGACAAGTTCCAAGAAGAAAATTGCATATACCCGTGTTTAGGTGGATCCAAATGGAAAACAGGCACTAAACCGGTAAAGAGGATTTCATCACCAGGAAAAGTATAAAACTCCTGCTAGTATGAGCCATAAGGGGGTCTCCATTGCAAAGGCTCCCAGATATGCCTTTAAAAGGCATATTTAAGGTGCAATTAAAAGATGCGACAATATCAAAGAGCACCGAATCAGACGGCAAGAGGGTTAGATTCTTTCTAAGCGGAGATCTTGAAGACATTGCCGGGTTATCCAGCAATAAATTCATTATCAGAGATGATTTAACTGGACTGGAGTTTCTCATTAACACAGTTACTGAAGTAAGCATAGTTAGGTCAGATGTGGTTGAAGCAGATTGCCCCACATTTGATTATCAACTATGGGCTGTAAATGGTAGTCTGATAGGAGTTAGGTGGAGGAAAGAACTGTTGGTAACCTTAGGCCAGAAATCTTCTTCTACGTGTAACTTTCTGGTAGCAGATGCCAAGGATCATATCATTTGGATGGATTTCTTGACTCACTTCAAACTGACTCTAGATCCCAAAACAAGGACCACCGCGGAAGGCGTAGGGGTATTAATACTAACTGAGTCTAATACTTTGGCAGTTAGAACCGGCCTTTTACCTCGTCCTACAGTCGCAAATGACTTTGCCGACATCATGAAGAAACGTCTTGCAGTATTTCAACCTTTCGGTGCCAAGATAAAAGGACTGAAGACAGGAGTAGAACACCAAGTATAATTGGTGGCTCCATTGCCTTGTTCACCAAAAGCCCAACCATTGCACAACACAAGCAACAAGTTGCTGTGTCTGAATTTCACCAATTGCGCAAAGAGGGAATTTGTAGAAGGTCAAATTCCAATTTTGCTTCCCCAATAGTGGCAGTTCCCAAACCTGAACCGGGACAATGGATGGTTAGTGGAAATTATCGTCTATTAAATTCAATGACGAAGGGTGATTCTTATCCTCTCCCTAACCAGAGTACACTGCTCCGAGACATAATGGGATATGAGGTTTATTCAACTTTAGATCTCCAGAATGCGTACTATCAGATACAGTTTGAGGTAAGATCTATAGCACCAACCGCAGTCAGTGTTCCAGGAGGAAGATCGCACGAATTTCTTCTAATGCCTTTTGGTTCGAAGAATGCCAGCCAGACATTCCAGCGTTTGGCTGAAGAAGACCTTCAGAAATGTCTATTTGCGAGGATGTACATAGACTAAATAATTATTTTTAGTCGATCACATGATGAACATCGTATGAATTTGTAAACGGTTTTGACCAGGCTAGAACAATATGGATTAGTGGTCAAACTCAATAAGAGCAACATTGCATGATCTTCAGTTAACTATCTTGGACATGTACTTTCCAAAGACGGAATTAAACCTTTGGAAGATAAAATACAAGCTATCATGGACGTAATGGAACCCCCGACCGTGCGCCAGTTGCGAAGGTTCTTGGACATGATCAGCTATTACCGAAGATTCATTCCAGGTCTAGCCGGAATTCTAGGATCGTTAACACGCCATCTCACACGTGAAAAGAGCACGATCAATAAGTCTTGGCCTATCAACTTGAGTCAGGAAGACCGAGAAAAATTCCAGAGGGCCAAGGAAATGCTAAGTGACATAACCACACTAGCACCTGTAGATTAGGAGAAGCCATTCGAGCTAATCACAGATGCCTCAGATGTTGCAATAGGGGCAGTGCTTCAGCAAAGAGACAAGGGTATAGTAAGACCGATTGGATTTTATAGCCGAAAGCTTCATGGTCGAGAAAAACGGTATGATACTTTTTGTAAAGAGGTTCTTGTTGTGGATGCAGCAGTGCTATATTTTGAGCATTATTTAGACGACCATCAGTTCAAATTATTAACAGATCACATGATAAGCATACTTGGTAAAACCGCGAGGTTTAATTTATCTCGCAGGGTGAACTCCCAAATTACTCGGTTAGAAGAGTTCGATTTTACTGTCTCACATATTTCTGGTAAAGAGAATGTGGTAGCCGATATCTTTGCAGACCGAATGAAGCAGATGTCGAGGTGATACGCCAAGGTCAATTAAAGAATCTAGATGATTCTCCAAACAATTTAGTCAATCAAATCGAGGAAGCGCAAGGATTGGATCCCTTTACGTTAGTTTTGTCCAAGAGACTAGGATATATTCGCAAATTCCTGAGTGGCAAGTGGTTGTTATTCGAGACGTCCAGAGGTCAACCACGGCCATACGTGCTATTGGAGTTACGCGCCAAAATTATCCAACAATTACACGATTTGGGACATCCATCCATAAAAGCCGCCATTCGATTAGTTAACGAAAGATACGTATGGCCGCACATGTCTAAAGACATACGAGTATAGGTAAGAGCCTGTATCAATTGTCAAACGTGTAAGGTGTGGAGACATACCAGAACCGAGATACAGAATATTGAGACACCAACTGGATGGTTCATACATGTACACATAGACATTTTCGAGATGCCTGAAGTCAACGGTCAAAACTTTTGCTAACAATTTTAGGTCGTTTTAGTCGCCAGTTCGAAGCAGCGATTTTAAAGGATATGATAGCGTAAGAAATCTTGCTTGCGTTCCTACTTAATTGGATATCGCGTTATGGTGTTCCGAAAAGAGTCACTAGTGATCGCTTTAGTCAATTTATATCAGAGCTTTTCGAAAGATCTCTCAATAACATGGGAACAAATGTGTTGCACACTAGCCCATACAATCTACGTGCGAATAGGATGATAGAAAGTCTGCATCGTGAACTGAAATCTGCATTAAGATTTAATAGTGTAGCAATCTGGATACACGATTTTTCTATAGTATTACTTGCCATAAAAAAAAGATTTAGGTCACAATTAGGAACTTGAATAACAGAGATGGTATATGGAGAACCAATAAGGTTGCATAGAGATCTTCCAATAGAAACTCCAAGTAGTCTTTATTGGGCTTCTAGCAATGTAGATTGGTTTTTAGGAGCAATTAGAGATAAGATATGTCATTTAGTTCAAACTAAGACTAGAAAAGTAAAAACCAAATGTCTTGTGTCCTCTGATCTAAGATCAACTTTGCATGTTTATGTAACTAATGAAAATAGGAAGAACTGCCTGACACGATTTTACAGAGAACCATATAAGGTCAAGAGGATGATAGACAAAAATGTCGTCATAGAAGGAAATGGCATTGATGTTACTTTGGATCGTTGCATGTCCCAGTTTATCTGGATTGATGATAAGACTGAATTAACAGATAAGTTGAATGACTATCGTTCCGTGGACGAATCTAATGTGTACAATCTGATCACACAGGCACAAAATTCATAGCAGCTACTATCACAAGACGCGTTGTTGAAAACATCGACATCATTTCCTATCGAGTTAAAAGGTCATAACGTCCGTCAACGTCAGCAGTGCCAGTGACAACTGAATAGGACGTGAACAGGTTAAAGGGCGAAATACCGTCCCCAACTGATGAGTCGCTAGTAAGCACGAAACGAATGTGCATGAGATCATACTTTCCGTTCATGCTGCCTTTGTTTTATCCTTCTGGTCACAGCTGAAATAATTTGTTACTAGGTTCGCAATATCTAATACATACTTGCATATATATTAGTTCTCCGCAACAAATATTATTTAACTTTTATATATTGAATTGAATGATGTCATGCTTACCGCGAAATATTTATGAATTTACTGGAGTAACAGGTGTTCATAAATAGTTGTTATTCTCAATTTCGGTGAACTGTAGCATAAAATGATATCCATCACGTGGCTACCATGTTCCGACTCGGAAACCATAGTGTTAGTACCATGTACATTTTGGTACAATAATGTTAGTATCGGTTACTAACACAATAGCCATAGTGTTAGTATCCTTTACAGACTCAGTATATATATTATATAGTGTGAGTTAGCATTGAAGTCGCATTGTCGTTGACTTTAGATTATGTTAGCTTCACTATTACAGGTTTACACATTCATCTAAGAGATTGTACCGTCCTATTATTCCACATTCTTCTACCAAATATATAGTGGTTAAAGGGCGTAATACCGGCTCCTACTGATGAGTCGCCAGTAAGCACGAAACGAATGTGCATGAGATTATACTTACCGTTCATGCTGCCTTTGGTTTATCCTTCTGGTCACAACTGAACTAATTTGTTACTTGGTTCGCAAAACCTCGTACATACTTGCATATATATTAGTTCTTCGCAACAAACAGTATTTAACTGTAATATATTGAATTGAATGATGTCATGCTTACCGCGAAATGTGACAACTGATATCGATGAAGGCCAGAGTCTTTGGTTTAACTGGAGAAACGGGTGTTCGGAAATTGTTGTAATTCTCAATTTGGGTGAACTTTAGCATAAATTTAGATCCATCAGGTTGGCATCATGTACCGACTCGGAAACAATAGTGTTAGTATCCGGTACCTCATCGATTTCAAAAAAGGTATCAGTTACTAAAACAATAGCCATAGTGTTAGTATCCTTTACAGACTCGATATATATATTATATAGTGTGAGTTAGCATTGAAGTCGTATTGTCGTTGACTTTAGATTATGTTAGCTTCACTATTACAGGTTTACACATTCGTCTAGGAGATTGTACCGTCCCATTATTCCACATTCTTCTACCAAATATATAGTGGTTAAAGGGCGTAATACCGGCTCCTACTGATGAGTCGCCAGTAAGCACGAAACGAATGTGCATGAGATTATACTTTACGTTCATGCTGCCTTTGGTTTATCCTTCTGGTCACAACTGAACTAATTTGTTACTAGGTTCGCAACACCTACTACATACTTGCATATATATTAGTTCTCCGCAACAAAGAGTATTCAACTGTTATATATTGAATTGAATGATGTCATGCTTACCGCGAAATGTGATAACTGATATCGATCAAGCCCTGTGTGTATGGATTTACTGGAGTAACAGGTGTTCAGAAATTGTTGTAATTCTCAATTTCGGTGAACTATAGCATAAATTTATATCAATCATATTGGTACCATGTTCCGACTCGGAAACCATTGTGTTAGTACCATGTACCTTTTCGGTACAATAATGTTAGTATCGGTTACTAACACAATAGCCATAGTGTTAGTATTCTTTACAGACTCGGTATATATATTATATAGTGTGAGTTAGCGTTGAAGTCACATTGTCGTAGACTATATGATGTTAGCTTCACTATTGCAGGTTTACACATTCGTCTAGGAGATTGTACCGTCCTATTATTCCACATTCTTCTACTAAATATATAGTGGTTAAAAGACATAATACCGGCTCCTACTGATGAGTCGCCAGTAAGCACGAAACGAATGTGCATGAGATTATACTTTCAGTTCATGCTGCCTTTGGTTTATCCTTCTGGTCACAACTGAACTAATTTGTTACTAGGTTCGCAAAACCTAATACATACTTGCATATATATTAGTTCTTCGCAACAAACAGTATTTAACTGTAATATATTGAATTAAATGATGTCATACTTACCGCGAAATGTGATAACTGATATCGATGAAGGCCAGAGTGTATGGTTTAACTGGAGTAACAGGTGTTCGGAAATTGTTGTAATTCACAATTTGGGTGAACTTTAGCATAAATTTATATCCACCAGGTTGGTATCATGCACCGACTCGGAAACCATAGTGTTAGTATCCGGTACTCATCGATGTACAATAATGGTATCAGTTACTAACACAATAGCGATAGTGTTAGTATCCTTTACAGACTCGGTATATATAATATATAGTGTGAGTTAGCGTTTAAGTCACATTG
Source organism: Eudiplozoon nipponicum (assembly GCA_029291075.1). NCBI lineage: Eukaryota > Metazoa > Platyhelminthes > Monogenea > Mazocraeidea > Diplozoidae > Eudiplozoon > Eudiplozoon nipponicum. The sequence continues at coordinate 66,794 of JAQBSW010002911.1, forward strand.
TCGTAGACTATATGATGTTACCTTCACTATTGCAAGTTTACACATTCATATAGGAGATTGTACCGTCCTATTATCCCATATTTCTTGACCAAAATATATAGTGGATATAGGGCGTAATACCGTCTCCTACTTATGGGTCGCTAGTAAGCACGAAACGAATGTTCATGAGATTATACTTTCCGTTCATGCTGCCTTTGGTTTATCCTTCTGGTCACAGCTGAACTAATTTGTTACTTGGTTCGCAATACCTAATACATACTTGCATATGTATTAGTTCTCCGCAACAAACATTATTTAAATTTTATATATTGATTTGAATGATGTCATGCTTACTGCGAAATGTGATAACTGATATCGATCAAGGGCAAGTGTATGGATTTACTGGAGTAACAGGAGTTGAGAAATAGTTATAATTCTAAATTTCGGTGAACTATAGCAGAAAATGATATCTATCATGTCGGTAACATGTTCCGACTCGGAAACCATAGTGTTAGTACCATGTAGCTTTTCGGTACAATAATGTTGGTATCGGTTACTAACACAATAGCCATAGTGTTAGTATCCTTTACAGACTCGGTATATATATTATATAGTGTGAGTTAGCGTTGAAATCGCATTGTCGTAGACTTTATATGATGTTAGCTTCACTATTGCAGGTTTACACATTCGTCTAGGAGATTGTACCGTCCTATTGTCCCACATTCCTGACCAAAATATATAGTGGTTAAAAGGCGTAATACCGGCTCCTACTGATGAGTCGCCAGTAAGCACGAAACGAATGTGCATGAGATTATACTTTCCATTCATGCTGCCTTTGGTTTATCCTTCTGGTCACAGCTGAACTAATTTGTTATTTGGTTTGCAATACTTAATACATACTTGCAATTATATTAGTTCTCCCCAAAAAAACATTATTTAAATTTTATATATTGAATTGTATGATGTCATGCTTACCGCGAAATGTGACATCTGATATCGATCAAGGCCAAGTGTATGGATTTACTGGAGTAACAGGTGTTCAGAAATAGTTGTAATTCACAATTTCGGTGAACTATAGCATAAAATGATATCCATCATGTGGCTACCATGTTCCGACTCGGAAACCATAGTGTTAGTTACATGTACCTTTTCGGTACAATAATGTTAGTATCGGTTACTAACACAATAGCGATAGTGTTAGTATACTTTACAGACTCGGTATATATAATATATAGTGTGAGTTAGCGTTTAAGTCACATTGTCGTAGACTATATGATGTAACCTTCACTATTGCAAGTTTACACATTCATATAGGAGATTTTACCGTCCTATTATCCCATATTCCTTGACCAAAATATATAGTGGTTAAAGGGCGTAATACCGTCTCCTACTTATGAGTCGCTAGCAAGCACGAAACGAATGTTCATGAGATTATACTTTCCTTTCATGCTGCCTTTGGTTTATCCTTCTGGTCACAGCTGAACTAATTTGTTACTTGCTTCGCAATACCTAATACATATTTGGAATTATATTAGTTCTCCGCCAAAAAACATTATTTAAATTTTATATATTGAATTGAATGATGTCATGCTTACCGCGAAATGTGACATCTGATATCGATCAAGGCCAAGTGTATGGATTTACTGGAGTAACAGGTGTTCAGAAATAGTTGTAATTCACAATTTCGGTGAACTATAGCATACATTGATATCCATCATGTTAGTACCATTTACCTTTTCGGTACTATAATGTTGGTATCGGTTACTAACACAATAGCCATAGTGTTAGTATCCTTTACAGACTCTGTATATATATTATATAGTGTGAGTTAGCGTTGAAGTCGCATTGTCGTAGACTATATGATGTTAGCTTCACTATTGCAGGTTTACACATTCGTCTAGGAGATTGTACCGTCCTATTATTCCACATTCTTCTACCCAAATATATAGTGGTTAAGGGCGTAATACCGGCTCCTACTGATGAGTCGCCAGTAAGCACGAAACGAATGTGCATGAGATTATACTTTCCGTTCATGCTGCCTTTGGTTTATCCTTCTGGTCACAACTGAACTAATTTGTTACTAGGTTCGCAAAACCTAATACATACTTGCATATATATTAGTTCTTCGCAACAAACAGTATTTAACTGTAATATATTTAATTTATCAAATGTTTTCTCACATAATTTTTGTATTCTCCATCTATTCTATACCGCTCAATAAGTCTAAAGATACATTTTATTTTTCTTTGAAGTAACTGAATGAAGCTGATTTCACCTGTATCTTCAAAGACACGCAAATTATACGCATTTTTGGCGGTATGAATTTTGTGTAGGGTTTATAAATACAAGTTAATTTTTATGTATGTTATAGGGTGCTGATCGGTATTGGGCAGAATTTCCGAGATTGGAATATAAATTGTATTTTTATTATTAAAGATTTATGCGTCTGATGATGATGAATTGTTTTTAGAATATATTTTGCGTAAATGTAGTTATCACAAACTCACCTATTATTTTTGATATCTGTCGATTGAAATATCAATCAATAAATATCAATAAGAATTTTGAGCGACTGTGGGATGCTTATATCAACTCAATGGAAAAGAACTACTATAATTTGTTCAGATTTAAGCTACTTAATCAATTCCCTCACTAAAGATGCGCATTTGTTATTTCATAACGTTAGCTTTCTAATCAGGCTTACAAAATGTCCTGGATATACATGACAACATAACACTTTAAGCAAACAATGTCGAGCGTCAAAGAAGACAAAATCCAGTTCAGTTAATTATATTTTTCGAATTTGCTTGTTTTCTACAGACTGCAATCCTGTTAGGATATCGTGCCGCTATATATTAATTTTATAAAATTTTTCAAGAAGGTAAAGCTAATATCTTGTAATGACTTATACAGAAAGGCCAGTTGGGGCATTAGTTTGAACGCTATATTCAGAAGCATTATTTGAATGAACATCAGAACACGCATGCGCTGGAATAAAACATAATTTTGCATAAAAGGTGCTGCTTTGATGGCGTAGTTTGTGAGTTGCATGACTCTGACTCAAACTTTACGGGCTTCAAATCCTCGCCGTGGTAATTCTAAATTCTACTGATGCGTGCCTAATAAGGAGTTAAATGTTGAGGGTGATTAATTTAATTTTGAATCTTGTTCGACTTTTAGTAAATAAAAGCAATCAATATATATATATATATATATATATATATATATATATATATATATATACATTTGTAGTTACTTCAAGGAGAAAATGAGGAATAAATGGTAGCTCGCATTCCAATAGAATATTTTTTAAATCAGATAAAATGCGACATTACAATGCAAAGCGCATAAAACATTAGTGAGGAAAGATCATTAACATCAAAGCATTGAGCAATTACGGTTCACAGGATGTTTGATGCGCAAGGTTAGCTTATTCCAGAAATGAAAATTTAAAAGAAAATGATGCAGTGTTGCGGGCAAGATTCGGGCGTGTATCTTGTATTTAAGATAAGCTACATTTGAAGGCAGCAATGCGATTTCAGATGTTGTGTCAGCTATTTAGATGTAAGTCAAAATAATTGAATTGACAAAATTTAAAAAAAAAAGATGTTAAACCTGGAGTTCTGACTGATTAAATCACGATTGATAAAAAAAATCATGTGCTTAACCGATCAAAAATACAAATCGATCGGCTAAAATTGGAAGCACTATTGTTGTGCCCAAATTAATGAATTCATCATCTAGATAAACGCAATATTGATTTTAATGCAGCATTTAAATTTATATTTTAAAAACAGCTTACATAGAACCTAAAACTAATCTGAGTTAGTTGGTGTGGTGGATTATTGTTGCAGATAAAATGAGAAGCACGGATTTTGAAAAAGACTATCAGACGGTCGCTTGATTTATCAATCAATAAATTTCAACGAGAAGTTTGGGGTGAGTAGACTTTACTTGAGAATGGACCAAAATCCCTCTTGAGAAATGAGATCGTTATAAAGTCCACTGATTATAAAAGATGAGTGATCAGGCTTCACATCTGAAATTGTTCAAGCTCGCGGAACAACATGAATTGACAAAGAAACTTTTTAATGTGCTTCAAGATATCAGCAAAACTGCAGGCATAAAAATACCGCGCACGGCTTAGGGCAAAGGCGTAGTTATAATGGAAAGATAAGATGCAAAAGATGCAGAACGAGCTGCATGACAATACAAGATTGTTGCGATTGGAAGGTAATTTGGATGAAATAGGCAAAGTTTAGCGAATAGTAACAAATGAAGTTAAATTCTCAACAAATGTAGGTTTAATTAATAAGGCGTTTGCAAAGAAGATCAAACCATTCTTACCAATGTATGGACTTAAAAAACAGACAAAAGTGGTTATTCTACGAGTCCAATTGCATCAATGATCAAATCTCCGTTCCATACCTTGGAAAAATAGATAGCCCGTATACTGGAACCCTTGTGCAATCTACTATATAGTTATTCGTTTCCAGAATCGTTAGTGTTTGTCAACGAACTTAAAAATATAAATTTAAAAATAAGACTGGTTTTTTTGGTGTGACGTCGTTATTACAAATGTTCCAATTATAGAAACCATTGACATTATAGTTCAAGCGGTAGTCGAAAATATATTACCATCTCCGGTCCCATGTCAATCTCTACGACAGTTTAATTTGCTGCGCACGAAAGACGTACGATTTCGTTACAAGCTAAATATCCATAAACAAGTTGATGGTGTAGCAATGAGGAGCCCACTATTTTTATTTGTAGATGGGATTTTCCTTGGCAACTTTAAGAAAATATAATAAGTGGAAAACAAGTAAATATGCAATTATATACGTTTTAGCAAAACTAAAATCAATCACAAACGCTGACGCGTTTCTTCCTTGCATGATCGTCATCAGAGATCGACGGCAGGATGACTAGCGAGGATCGAACAGCAATGCATAATTATTGAAAGCAAAACTAGATATGCATCGGTTTCAGCATGAACATTCAAGCTGACTTTGGTTTATCCTTCTCGTTCTATTTCTACTCAAATGATTTTAGATTCGCAACACCTAATACACAATTGCATATATATTAGTTCCCCGAAACAAACAGTATATAAAAGTTATATATTTTTTGCTTGAATGTACTTATGACAATTTATTTCATTCAAGTGAATAAAGACGAGATTTCCCATCAAACACTCTGGGATATTTTACATAACTAAAGCGATTCCCGTATTATTTATGCGACAGTATACTATGCAAACAAAAAAGATTTTATTAAACGAACATTGGGTTCACGGGCGGTGATAACCTTTATTTTAATCAAGTTGCGAATGCGATATAAATAACAGACCCATTAAGAACATACATATATCAGGATAAACTGAGAATTGTGTAGTGTAGAAAAGACAATTCATCCAGTTAGTATGTTTTAGGTGTTGCGAACCTAGTAACAAATTAGTTAAGTTGTGACCAGAAGGATAAACCAAAGGCAGCATTACGGAAGGTATAATCTCATGCACATCACCGTCCTATTATCCCACATGCATGACCAAAATATATAGTGGTTAAAGGGTGTAATACCGGCTCCTACTGATGAGTCGCCAGTATGCACGAAACGAACGTGCATGAGATTATACTTTCCGTTCATGCTGCGTTTGGTTTATCCTTCTGGTCACAACTGAACTAATTGGTTAATAGGTTCGCAACACCTAATACATACTTGCATATATATTAGTTCTCCGCAACAAGCAGTATTTAATTCGTCCAGGAGACCGGTTTCGTCCTTAATGGGAACTCATAACATAGTGGCCAAAATTAAACGCGGACAGGTCTGCTTCGGAATATATTGCTATATCTTCCGAGCCACCCTGCCGCACACTACATACCATTTTTGTTCATATACTAATTAAAGTAACTCGGTTAGTTTCTTTCTTTTAGGTGGACCCAAAATTCCAACTAACCAACCAAAATCTGTCGTTACTAAAAAGAAACCACACTAGATGAGAAAGTGATATTGAAATGAACATTTATATAATTAAATGAATATTGGTTGCACGGGTGATGATAACATTTATTATAATTAAGATTGCAAAAGTAATATAAATTCATAACCCATTATGTACATAAATTTGTCAGGATAAACTAAGAATTATGTAGTGTAAAAAAGGCAATTCATCCAGTAGAATGGTTTCGTACTTATTGGGAACTTATCACGTACTGGTCAGAATTTTCCTGCAGACAAGGCTCGAATATGGGTACCTTACATACATACAATCCTCATCTAGTGTGGTGTCTGTTCAGTTAAGAAATATTGCGCATGGATAGTTTGAAATTTTTGTCTAAATGTGTGCTATATGAGCTACACCATAAAGAAATAAGCTATCCAAATTACATTAGTAAGTATACGTGTAAAAATATTGTGAAGTGTGCGGCAGGGTGGCTCAGTAGTCAGAGCACCTGATAATGAATCAGATGTAGCCAGGTTCGAGCCATGCCCGCGGAAAATTCTGGTCAGTACGTGATGAGTTTTTAAATTGGGACGAAACCAATCTACTGGGCGAATTTCCTTTTCTACACTATACAATTCTTAGTTTATCCTGACAAATGTATGTGCTTAATGGATCTGGTGTTTATATCAATTTCGCAAACTTGATTATAATAAATGTTATCACCGCCTGCGTAACCAATGTTCGTTTAATTATATAAATGTACATTTCAATACCACTACCCCATCTAGTGTGGTGTCAGTTCAGTAAGGGCAGATTTTGGTGTTTAGATGGAATTTTGGGATTAAATGTACGCCACATGAGCTCCACCTCAATGAAAGAATCTAACCGAGCTACATTAGTTAGTATAAGACTAACATTTTTGTGTAGTGTGCACCAGGTTAACTCATTGGTTAAAGCACCAGAGTCCGAAGCAGTCGTGCACAGGTCCGAGCCCTGTTTGCGACATATTCTGGCTAGTGCGTGCTAGGTTCCAAATGAGGATGACATCGGTCTACTATATATGAAATGGTTTTCTGCACTATAAAATTCTTAGTATATCCTGACAAATTTATTTACTTAATGGGTCTTGTGCTTATATGAAGTTCGAAGCCTTGATTATAATAAATAAAAAAGATACCCAAATGCACACAGATTAGGCTCTGTTTACTTAAAATTAAAAAGACTTCATGTTTGAAGATGTTCAAAATAAATAGATGAAAATGTAAATAAAATTTAGGGGGCAAATGCTGCAATGAATTCATCAATCTAGGTTACGTTTGCTAGTTTAATACAAACTCCAATCCCATTATATACATATATTTTTGTGAGAGCAAACTTAATATTCTATAATGTAACAAAGGTAATCAAATATATGTTTTTATATCTTAATTGGTCATTCATAGAGTTCTACGGAAAGCTGATTAATGTGGAATAAGAAGAATCAGAAATCCAAATTGATTAGAAACGATGTGGTTCGTAAATCTAGTCGGCTCAGAAAAAATTGGACTTAACTCGAGTTTGCGTTGCGCAATGTCTCTGGACTCATAATTATTGGTCATATCAACTGTGAAAATTACATGGACTAGTCTTTGACTGCGTAGTCTGCTTGCCGGCATTCTCATTTGGTGTCTACTAAAGGAGAAACCTATCACATTGTATAGTTGAAGGTAGTTTTACTACCTCGTACGTAATATTACAAAGTAATCGGCGTGCATTTTACCAAAGAAATTATTATTTTACTATGCATATAAATACACAGCATTTCCAACAATTCCCACTATAAAAATATGGTGTTTCGCCAAATGTTACCAAAAATATTTAATAAGAGATCAACAAGTGGTAGATATGCACAGAAGTTGCCAAATGGATCAATTACCCACCAGTTGCATATGTTTACCACTATATTGTATTTTTTCATATTGTTCGCTAAAATTAAAATAGCATCTTTAAAGGACTAGTGTACACATACATTGTCATATTTTCATTTTGAGATAAACATCATTATGCAATAAAACCATATTGCTGCTAAAATATACACCACATGTTACACTAACTTTTCGCACAGCAAAATTATGACAATTATGCGGTTAATTGTCAACTAAATTAATAAATGTGCAAAAAGTGGTAAAGTAGACACACCGAAACTGTTCCTCATTTTCGCCATCATAATTTAACTAAATGATAAGCCTTTATGTCCCAATTGAAAACTTGATAATTGTTCAATTCAAATGTATTTAAAGCATAATTATTTATTAAGTTTCTTCTAAAAATGAAAAAAAATTATTTCTATATTGTAAATTTTCGTTCATCATTTTAATTTTTAATGATAGAAATATTTGCCAACGTCGGAAATGAGTCGCTTTCAAACGGTTTGTTAAAAGGAAAATTAATGTCGCATTTCTTGTAATAGAAAACAAATTATATTCTCATATCCATTAAATGGTGAATAAATATTCGTCATTAAATAATAAACATTATTATTATGATGATGGTGATGATGATAATGATAATAATAATAATAATAATAATAATAATAATAATAATAATAATAATATTAACAATAATAGCAGAATCATCATCATCAACATCAACAATTTAAGAAGAATAATAATAAATCGAAACTTGAGCTATGATGATTTTATAAAAAAATACTGCATTGTAACTCTTCAGGTGATAAAGTAAATAATTTTTGACATGGTTTAATGTTTGAATGAACTAAGAAAATAGACCTGGTTTTTTCATTTCCGGTAAAACCATTTGTTTATTTGAGACCAAAATTTAAAATTATTTTGATTTATTCATGAAATCACTATTTTAAAACAATTTTGTCTATTAGCAGTGTTGAAACGGACAACTACGTTCAGATGTAATTCAACTTAATTGCTATTCTCATAGAATTGATATTTGTTTACGAGAAACACAGTTTAAGAAAAAGATTGTTTCAAGATTAATATATTTATGTAGAAACATTTCCTTGCTTACAGAAACACTAAAGATCACGTAGACAATGTGTTCTTCAAACATTGACGAAAAATCTTCTACCCGTTCAATGAAACAATAATTGATTGCGCGGGTGGTGAGGACAACTCTTTAAATCAAGTTTACGAGCTTGAAGTAAACACCAATCTCATTGTTTTTAACCAGTCGGCGGACAATGTAGCAAAACTACAGCCAGTTGCACGCACTATTCGTTTAACTAATTTATTTTAAACAAAGAATTATTCCACTAGTAATTCAATTAAAAGGGACTTTAATACTCTTGTAAAAATTTAATCATATTTCAAAACCATAAAAATTACATCGTTCTAACAAAGCTACACTCTATATTCGTCAACTTCAATACATCCATATAGTATGAAATTTAAAGACAGAATTCCAAATGACATATCTTCCAATCTTAAGCAAGGAATTACTTTTAGATAGGCTTCATGTTTATGGATAAAACTCAAACGTATTTTGGGAACAAATGAAAGGATTTGTTATATATAAGTTACGCCAAATTTCGCAGCTGCAGGTAAATGAGAAAAAAAAATTAATTTGCTTGTGTTGGTTTAGGATTAGTTAGTGCACACGATCGCAATAGGTCACCGAATGTGCTCAAAAGTATTATTGCCGTTTATATTTGCGGCTAATTCACTAAAAGATTAGGAAATTATCTTACAAAGAAAGATAAAATGTTATTGCTTTTATTTTGAGCAATTATGCATAGATCATTTGTTTGTCTTATTGAGAATTAATCAAGACTACTAATGGTGAGAGCCTCATATTTAACATTGTTTTCCAGTTTCGCAAAGATCCGATTATTCTCCATTTCCATGTTCGCATATGTTTTGTCTTCAATCAGAGTGGGTGCGTATTCGTCCCATTCTTCCGAAGACATCGACATTGTTCGTACTAGCCACTGGAAATGAGGTACGATCCAATCTTCTTTGACTGGCGACGTTTTGGAGCCTACATTCCGGCTCCATTATTAGACCACTATACTGATAGTGCTATGCGACAACCCGCGTACACAAATCGCGGCCTTGGAACATATGACGCTAGCACGCCGAAAATCTGCAAAGGATATTTGTTTCTCGCTATTCAGTTTGCCGTTGTACTCTGATGATGATCATGGAAGTTCGAAATCAGTCAGTGCACGAGACTGGCGATAGTGTTGCTGTCTTTCGACATATGGATAAATACAACGGAATTGGTGCTTACTTCAAGGTCGCAAATTTGAATTTAAAAAATTTTTCCAACCACTCGCGCAATAAATTATTGTTTAATTAATCAAAGAGTCTCCTTTCTTCGTTATTAAGGATGCTGAAACTTAATTATATTAATAACTTAATGGCTTGCATGCGTGTCATACCAACTATCAGTCATATTTTTGCTGATTCCATCCTCACTTTTATTAATGACGAAGCCCGTTCTTGTTGAAAGATTAAATTCCAAGCTACATTACTTTGAATTATGTGATAAAAATGATTGACAGCTTTATTCATACACTTACAGTTGTCATCGCATTACTTTGCCTACAATATTTAGAATAGTAAATATGTTTTTTTGTCAATCCTCTGTTCTTGCCATTTCCGTATTTATGCATTTTAAAGCTTTTTATACGATGTATTTTAGCGCTTCTTGAATATGAATTAATGCCTTTATCTCAATTTGTTAAAACAAATTTAATGAACTTTTTATTGATCACGGGCTCTGTTCAATTAATAAATATCAGTTGGTCTAGAATAGGCGAAATTGCACAGTGGTCAATTATTCAATAAACAAGCCATTTGAATGAAAATTTGATTGTTTATTTTAAATATTTTACTCCAAGTGGCCATAAACTAAATTAAGAATTATATTCTGGACACACTATGAAATATCTATGAGTCAGATACTTCTCCGTTCTTTAATTTTAAAACTTATTAAGATAGTATTTCTTAACACAAGTTTTACTCATTAATACAGAGATTTCTGAAAATTTATTGACTTACCAGGCCTACCGAATAAATACAGACGTTATACATTTGACACGCGCATAACTAAATCCTGGTTTGTAGATAAGCACATTTGCTCGACTGTTGTCTCGTATTTATTAGACATTTTTTGGAAGTAAACGGAAATGAAATTCAGGATTATAATGGCGTCATACTATGCAATCGTTTTGCTATTTCAAACCGGTACCGAATAGGTAGTCAAATGTCAACATTCAAGCTAATATCTGATTGAGCTTGAAGTCAAAATCTATTTTAGATGTGTACTTCAGGTCTACATTTTGTCAGTTTTATTTTCATCAGATAAATTTTGTTATTCGCTTACAGTCAAACTTTTTCATTGACTTGAATACTAATTAGGTGCCTGGTAATTTAATCGGGAAAATAACTGTTGAAACAGTTATCTCATAAAAATGAAATTTACAAAGTCATCACCACGAAATTCTTTAAAGAAATTACATCACATTATCTATGAATAACGAAAAAGTTACTTTGTTCACGATCAAAAGTGAAATAAAAATATGTTTTTCCACATTTCAAACATTAACTTGTTTTACTTGATCAGGTAAAAAGACAAAACGTTCGTAAATATGTGATGTGTATGGAAGACTATTTCTAATAATTCTTTTTCTAGCGCAGGCTTTATAATAAGAAACAAAGAATATATATTTATTAACAAAATAAGTATAGTTTTATAAATATTGACAATTAGCCAATATCTCAAATATTTCATGACATTGAGCTGGAACTCCGGGAGTAAATAATTCTGTATATTTTTCTTTCTATTATATATATAAATATATGTGAGGGAAAAGAACTGCAATTCATGGAATAACTTTTATTAATAAATATTATTTCTATAACCATTATTCTGGATTCGTTAGTAATATTTTCGCTCAACCAATTAGAACTGTACATTTGTAGTAACCAATAACATTTTAACTATGCCTTTCTTGATTTGACGCAATATAGACTACTTCGTTGTCGTAAAACCATGTGATGTGTGATCGCTATTATATTAAATGTGTCCGCGAGGGATTAGGTATAGAAAATGTACAGTTATGAAATAATTTAGGAAAATTTCATTAACGAATCCAGAATAATAGCTGTTATAACCGTTAAAAATATTCTTTATTGATAAATGTTATCCCATGGATTACGGTTATTTCCTCATATTTAAAAAATGGTGAATATATATATATATATATATATATATATATATATATATATATATATCTATTGATCATTGATATAATGAGTCGCATCAACGCCCTGCAACGTAAACCAGCTAAGATTCTCTACAAGATTATTCAACCAATAGGATATATATATATATATATATATATATATATATATATATATATATTTCGGAAACAGAAGCAGAATGCGTGTTATTAAGACCAGGGAGTTGTACTAAACACACTAGATTAATTTCATTTGAGATAATAAGAGATTTTAAGATAGATTTGAAAAGTTTAGTAGGTTTTGCCTTATCATTGCAGAACATCAACTGGATGACACATTTGAAGTTAGGCGTAGGTACTAATATATGTGAACGCTTGCAAAATTGACAGGAATGTCGTCAATTTATTCCAATATACTTATGCATTCAAATAGCATAATGCGTGGGAATTATAAACTTTTGTGGAATAACAGCTATCTAACTTAATTAAATTTAGTTGCACTTTGGAGCAGCCAGTTTAGGTTAGAAAACTTGGCGATTTAAAATTATTAACAGCTAAACATACTCCAATGTCACTTATTTTATTCCATGGGAATTGCGAATTTATATTAGGGTACAATCGTGGTCAATTCAATAAGAATTAATACAATGAAAAGGCAATTCCCCCAGTATACCGGTTTTGTTCTTTTTGAGAACTCACCATGTAATGGCCAGAATTTGTCGCGGATATGGCACGAACATGGGCACGTCTGCTTCATAATCTCGTGCTCTTACCAATCAGCCACCTTGCCGCACACAACACACAATTTTCAATTATATACTAACTAATGTAATTTCTTTATTATTTTTTTACTTTAGGTGGATCTTATATGACTTCCATTAAAACCCAAAGTTCCAACTAACCATCCCCTATCTGCCATAAATTAGCAGAAACTACACTACATGGCGAAATTTTATTGAAATGAACATTTATGCAATTAAACGTAAATTGGTTGCGCCGGCCGTGATAGCAATTATTATAATCAAGGTTGCGATCTTGATATAAGCACCAGACTCATTAATTACTTACATATGTGAGTTTAAACTAAGAATTTTATTGTGTAGAAAACGGAATTCATTCAGTAGAGCGGTTTCGTCCTTATCGAGAACTCATCACGTACTGACAAGTATTTAATGCGGACAGTGCTCGAGCCTGGGAACGTCTGCAGCAGAATCTGTTGTTCTAAACACTGAGCCACACTGCTGCACAATACATACAATTTTCAGTTATATGTTAACTAATGTAACTGAATAAGATTTTCTTTAAATGTTTTGGAGCTCATATGGCCTCCATTTAAACACCAAATTACAATTAAGCATCACCAATTTGCCATTACTGAACAGACAAAACACCAAATGTGGAAGTGGTATCGAAATGAACATTTATATAATAAAACGAACATCGGTTGCGCGTATGGTGATAACGTTTATTGTATTCAAGTTGACTATATTGATATAAGCACCTGACCCATTAATTACTTACATATGTCAGTATAAACTAAGAATTGTATAGGGTAGAATAAGCAATTTATTCAGTAGACTGGTTTTGTCGTTATTGGCATCTCATCACGTACTGGCCTGAATTTGCAGCGGACTGGGCTCGAACTTGGGCACGTCTGCTTCGAGCCCAGTCCGCGGAAAACTCTGGCCAGTAAGTGATGTGTTCCCAATATGGACGAAACCGGTCAACTAGATGAATTGTCTTTTCTACACTGTAACAATCTTAGTTTATAGTGACATATATAAAAGTAATTAATGGGTCAGGTGCTTATATCAAGACCGCAAACTTGATTAAAATAATTGTTATCACCGCCTGCGCAACTAATGTTTTTTTAATTGCATAAGTGTTCATTTCAATTCCACTTCTCCATGTCTGTTCAATTATGGCAGGTTGGGCTTGGTTATTTAGAACTTTGCATCTAAATGGATGCCATATTAGCTCCACCTAAATTTAAAAAAGACTAACCAAATTACAGTAGTTAATATATAGCTTAAAATTTTGTGTAGTTTTCGGCAGTGTGGCTCAGGGAATAGAGCATCACATTGGGAAACAGACGTGTCCAGGTTTGAGCCCTGTCTGCGGCAAATTGTGGCCAATACGTGATAAGTTCCTAATAAGGACGAAACCTGTCTACTGGATAAATTGTCTTTTCCAGACAATAAAATTCTTAGTATATACTGTCATATGTAAGTAATTAATGGATTAGGTGCTTATATCACAATCGCAACCTTTATTATAGTAATTGTTATCACCGTCCGCGCAGTCTATGTTCGTTTAATTATTATCCAATTAGAAGTTCAATCAAAAAGATTAAAAAAATTTAAATATTATGAATAAAATAAATTGTAATGAGTTGTAATGTTATAGATAATCCATTTTACTCGTAATGAATGGACGAGAAATAGCCCAGCCTGTCAATGGTAAATCATGTGATAATCGATTGCTTTTCATGCAACTGTGTATTACGTGTTGCGCTCCTAGTAACAAGTTAGGTAAAATGGTACCAGAATGATAAGACAAAGACAGTTCTTATGAAAGATGTAATCTCATCCCCTTCGTGTTTACTAGTGGAACGCATGTCTACCTGAAATTAAACCTTGCGTTCTTGCTGAATTCGTGTCATACTTGTGATCGTATTTGAACTAAATCGTTACTAGGTACGAATCACCAAATACAGAACCGTACATTTGATAGTTATTCATAATAAACAATTTATAAATATCTACGTACTTGCCATATTAACGAAAATCCGTTTTGTCTTTCAATATGTAATACCATTTTGAGTCTCATTTTTTACTTTTCCTGCGCAATATAGCATTAACGTCAGCGTCTAAAATCTTGTCACGTCAAATGCGTTTTGTGTGTTGTTTTTCACAGACCAATTAATGTTTTTCGTTTATTAGCTGGCAAAACTTAAGAAATCGATATAACCGCTGTTAAAGGAATGCATTACTCAATGAAATTTTGTGTTTAATCAATCGGTCTATATGACGCGAGTTTAGCTGTTATTGACTAACCTAAAATTTATATTCCAATTAAAACGGAAGACAATTTCTAAAAGTTATAAAAAAATATTTTCATAAATTGTTTTAATCTGCCTTCGAAGCATAGCAGTACACCAATGAATTGAGGATGAATTTAAAAATAGCAATTTAAGAATAGGTGAATTTCATGTTATTATGTTATCGTGTTGCAAGAGATATATTGGTTTATTGCTAGAAATATGAATATTTTTACTCGCCTGCCTAAGTACTGTTATGCTTTACTGAAGATGACTTAAATTGATGAGACAAAGAAAACAAAATAATTTTTTTCTAACTAAATAATCTAAAGTTGACTACTTTCGCATTTACTAATATGACAAAGAGATGTATGAATTATGCAAAATAACACGTTGATTGGCTTTTAAATTACCAAGCTGATGTCGAAAATATTGTTTTATCCTACATAATAAAGTTGATTGAAGACTGCAATGCTAACATCCAAACTAAATATTAAGAAATTATACGACGGAATTTAGAATTCATAATTTATTTGTAGGTTTTTTGAAATTATCTTCAACTTAAATATTTCATTCAGAACTGAGCCTAAGTCGTCATTCATATTATGTTTGTTTCAATTTTGTGTGCATACATAGGTCAAAGTTAAGTCTCGAAAGTCAATGTCATACGAACATTAAAAGCTTAATAAATGTTTGGTATACTCGCTTATCTTTGCAACATAATTACATGAAATATCCATTGGATACATTATTTAATTGGCTAAAGCATTAACTTGAATACGATCAGTCAATTTGATTTGAACGATTTTTAGTATTGCTTTAAAACATTTTTTGCTTTCACTTGACAATGACATGCACAAAAAGCTGATAAAGGTCAGTGCAACTATGCTTGTCTATGTCAATGGTGTTCACATGAGTGGAATCAAAAGGTGGCTAATAATAGCCTTGTCACTAAGTAAGACGTCTTATTAATCCAAGGTACCCATTACAGTTACCTAAAGCTTCGCAACTTAATCAATTACTATTATCCCCAATTAACTCGTCATTTTATTAATATGTAGCAAATCTAACCAACTCATAGTAGATGTTACTCATAATATCGATCGCAGTAAAAATCCAATTAATTAATTAATACATTTTTCAAAAACCTATAAGAGATGAATGCAAAAAGCCGAAAAATATAATAAACACGAAAGAGTATAAAAATGACTAAAATCTTACTTATTGAACGCTTAATATGGTGACTAAACATTTTGTCAGCTGTTAAAATCTTAAATCTTATTCATTACGTGCAATTTAAAATAATAAATTATGAAAGCAATTAAAATGTATGGAAGAGACACACCACGTATCTGAAATTCAAACAAAAAAAATCATTCCTTCCAAAATAAATAAAAAAGTGACATATATTCATTACCAAGTTTAAGAATTAGACTATTCGTTTCCATTTTAAAATTCTAGAAGCTATGCTTGTAGTCATTCGCGCAATCCTATTGAAAACTTAGTTTTTAATACTTAAATTTCTAAAAAACACCATCATTTTGACTTTCAATCTGACAAGATTTTGTCTCAAAATTTTCGAGTTTCTTAAAAACTCTTTCATTTGTCGACAAGGCTGGCACAATTCCGATAACTTTATTGTCTGATATACTGAATAATTTAATAATAAAACAAAAAATAATTGCAACAATTGAACTACCTAAAATAGTGCGACAAAATAGCATAGATTTATAATAGTTTCGCGATTTGACACATTTTTTCCTTATATTTAATATTTATTTTAACAAAATTTGTCGTTTTCGCGCACAAAATATAATATAGCAAGAAATTTGATGACGTATTTTGTAACAATATTATGATAATTATCAAATTTCTAGTTAATAAGAAAACCAATTCCAAGCTATCAATGTCATAATTACGGAATGTAGGATTTTATAAATTAAATAGAAGATTAAATTTAAATCTTTAATTAATAATTTATTCAAATTCGCAATAATTTGGCATTTTTGTATATATATATATATATATATATATATATATATATATATATATATATATATATATTACATAGCTGTTTCGTTTCTACAATTCGTAAGGTTTGTACTTAGTAAATCGAAATATGCGTGTTGATTCTTTGCGTTGATATTTTGCGTTTCGACTTAGACCAAGATGCGAACTACGCCAAATTTAAATTATAATTGATTGCGCGAGTCGTTGGTAACAATTATTTAACTCAAGTTTGCGACCCTGAAGTAAACACCAATCCCGTTGTTCTTAACGAGTCGTCGAAGAACGTAACAAAACAACCAACAGTCGCACGCACTGACGCGTTTCAACCTTCCATGATCATTATCAGACAGCAAACTGACTAGCGAGAATCAAACCGACTTGCATATATATGGAAAGCAAAATGAGATATGCGGCTCTCACATCGAGTAGTCTTGCATAAATTGTAATTGACAGGAAATGTCGGCTACACAATTTCTATGCAGTCACGAACTATGCCGAACATTTTCCTGATTACTTTTTTGTGTCATGTATTATCTAATTTCGTTATGTATATAGAAACTTCATTTATTAGATGGCCACTTATGATTTTCACAAACAGACATTTTGTTGTTTACTTCATTAGACCGCAAAACAAGCCTACGTCATTCATAAAATTTCTTTAAAAACGGATTGTTTGCTCGCTTTTAGCATCACACGAGTTTTATCGGGTTTTGTCAATTTTTCTAAATTGGAATAGCAAGTAATGACCGTTCTATCATGGCTTATTTGCGCGTCAGTGTGTTTTATCTTGTCAACAGTATATCACTTGTCTAGGAACGGATTCGAAAGCACTTGTCAGGTCTACGTAAAATAATATTCTGTTTTTGCTCAAATTAAGAAAAAACTGCATTTCGCTTTATACTAAATTCAAACAGCTCATCAGAGTAACGTGTTGTTTAGATTTAGTCTATCCATTTTCTAAGAGAACCTATTAACAAAAGTTTGCGTTAACTTTTGCTCGGACAAGGACGAATAGTTTTGTTTGGATTTAAAGAGTTTTCTTTATCGTGAAGTGCAAAAATTAACGGGTCAAAAGTATGGAAAATTTTTCGGTAAATTTTTAACAGATTTTTTAGAATTGGTACAAAATCTGCTTTGACATGTGTTGACTCATTTAATTATTTTCTACTAAATAGAGTGATTCAAAATTTGTAAATATGTTGACTAACTTCATCTTGTCTTACAAAATATTTATTGTTGTCTTTACAACGTAAACTACTTGTTTTTAAAATATTTGCAAAATATTTTTGGTTGAGTGTTATAAAATAATTTCGTAGGAAAATATTTTGTTTGAAATTAAATACTTGCCATTGGCCTTCTTTATGTTTTATAGAAATCCTCATTTAGTCATATGCTTTTCGAATTGATAAACTTTAAATAAATTGATTAAACTTGCCCCTATAAAATATATAATACTAATACATACTAATATTAATAAAATACTAAATGTAATAAAAGAAATTTTTCTGTTCCAGATATTTGTTTTGCTTCTTGAAAATTGTTTATGTCTTTTGTCAGACGATGTCCTCTTTCAAACTGTCTTAAATGAATAAGAGCAGAATAACCAGAAAATTATGTAAATATTAAAGTCTGTGTGAATCTCTTATTATTCGCTTCTTTTAATTTTTTTCATCGAGTGGTGATTCACTACTGGTATAGGATAATTTAGGGAGCGTATTGATTACACCAAAGCGAAATTTCATCAAAGTGTGATACCCGCATTTTGGGAAATAATGTGGAATAGTTTGATTCTTTGAAATTTAATGTACAATTGTTCTACCGTGTAAGGTTTAGATATATTTTGTTAAATAATTGCCATATTACACTCTGCACATGAAAAAATTAGGTTAACTACTTGCCGTGACCTCTTGTATTATTAAAATTGCTTATATACATTATTATAATTCTATTATAAATTTATATAAAAATTCTTCACAATTTTGAATTATCTAAACCGCGTTTTATAGGACTGTTTTAAAAACTTACGTAAACTTGGAATATAGATAAGTTCCTCGATTGAAATTTCTGTAAGGATTTTGCACGAATAAATGTCTTCTGTCATTATTATCATTTAAATACACTGTATATCGATTGAGGCATATTCTGTAATAATAAGTATTGCTTTTTATTTAATAAATACCATATATATATATATATATATATATATATATATATATATATATATATGAGTGGGGTTAAGACATTCCCTGATGCCTTTTAAAACATAAATACTTCAAAACCCCACTTATACGCACAACAATTTTGACAGAGTCGAAATTAGTGACCTGAAACTGATGTTATGCGGCGTGTTCCAAATATTTCTGTCAATCACTTTACATGACCCGATTTGTACGATATAAGACGCTATAGACTACGCATTTAAACATAAAATTTCAATATGCTCAAAAGAAATTTTGCTTCATAAGTGCAGTTAGATGCATTAATCACCTGTAGACAGAGTTGCTCTACATTAATGTAAGAAGTATTTGCGACAAATAACATGATTCCAGCAGTAATTAATATAAATTAAATTTTTAAATTTTTATTGAATTAATAAGTATTATGTTAAGATCATTAGAAATTCCGTCCACAGAGAAGCTAAACATTAATTGAAATATATGCGTCTTTCATAATTTGTTTCACTGGTCTTATTCCATTTTTGACAGTATGTTGATTATTAGATAATCGAAATATTGATTTTAATTATGGATATTTCTACCACTTTCTCTCCGTTTACTAGGGCATTATATCATATTCTTTTTATTTTAATGTTATTAATACTATGAATAAAAATACTACAACTAATTTATTGTTCGTATTGCTGCTACAACTGCTACTTATACTACTAAGGCTACTACTACTACTACTACTACTACTAATTATATATATATATATATATATATATATATATATATATATATATATATATATATTCTAGTAGTTAATATACCTCTGTTTAATATAAACAAAATTATTAACAATAATGTCATTAATAATATCACTAATACTGCTAATGTTATTACTTCTAATAATACTACTAATAATAATAGTAGTAATACCGCTCCTACTACTATCATTGCTACTAGTATTACTACACAATCCATTGATACCGTTATTTCAACTATTATAAACAATATAATTACTACCACTCCTAATATTTCTACTAATTCAGATATTTCTGCTACTACTTCTATTACAAATACTATCACTACTGTTAGTAATAATACTATAAATATAAATAATATTAACGATACTACCATCACTTCCACCACCACTGCTACTACTATTGCTAATTCTTCTACTTCTTCTACTACTACTACTACTTTTAATAGACCACTAATACTATTAATAAGGTTTATAATAATACAAATGCTATTACTACTACTATTATTACTGTTGCTACTACTAATAGTACTACCAAAACTACAACTACAACTAACAGTTGTATCACTAATATAACTACTAGTATCAGTAACGCTACAATTACTAATTCTACTATCCCTATTACGATCACTTATACTACTATTCCTATATATTCCACCACTACTATTACTAGTACTAGTAACATTTTTAACTCTACTACTATTACTACTTCTACTAATACTAATGCTAATACTACTATCACTACTAATACTCGTTCTACTACCAGTAATACTACTAGCATTACTACTTATAATATTATTGATACTACTTCTAATAGTAATACCTCTACTATTACTACTATCACTAATAATATTACTACTAATACTACTTATACCATTAATAATTTTACTGCAACAAAAACTACTTATTCTTCTTTTTCTTATAATACTGCTATTAGTATTTCTACAACTATTTATGCTATAACAACAACAATATCAATTACTAATACCATTAACACTATTAATTCTGTAGTGTATACATTTTCTTTCTTTAAGAGGCATTATTAAATGCTCATTCTTTCTATTTTCCACAGATCTGGCAATTGGTATATGAATGCTTCTTGAAGGAACTTCTTAGTTGCGAGCCTGAATTAATTGAAATTACCTGATCTGCGTTTTGACTAACGCAGCTTTCATTGTTCCAGTAATGTTATTTTTGGAATTATTGAAAACTACATTTATCAGTTTTTGTGTGTTTGTAATAATTGAGTGACAACATACTCCATCCACTGTCTTACATCTTCAAGATTTTATATAAGACGTTCTAAATAAGTTAAATTTTGTAACGGCATAGAAATTGTGCATCCGGTATATCCAGTTAAGTTCAATTTATTCGAGTCTACTAGAGATAAGGGAAGCATACCGAATTTTACTTTACTTATATTGGCGTTGGTGTTTGACTCGCGCTATTCAATTTTCCGTCGAACTCTGATGACGGCCATGGAATGTCCAAACGCGACATTGCGTGTGACTAGCGGTTGTTTTATCTAAGTTTTGGTTATATATAATCGGATTGTTGTTTTATGTCAAACTTGCACACTTAAGTGAAGTAAATGTCAGTATGCCGTCGAACTACGATGCTGACCATTGCAGTTATGTAATTGGTAGGAACTTTCGACTGGCTGTTTTTTGTTTGCCATTTTCTGCGAAAAAATATTTTTTTAATCTTAAATATGCGAACTTGATTTAAAGAAAACAGCCCGATAATTTTGACATAGACGAAAAATTTCTAAAAAAATATTACCAGGTGGCTGTTGTTATTCAAGAATAAAATTACCGATTAATAAAGTTATACGCGTTTCAGAATGTAAAATATTTATTTAGCTTATGTGGAAACACGTTTCGTTTTATTTGTCCAAGAGATGCTCCTTCATATTAATTATAAATTTGGTTTTATCTGTGACACAACAAACAAAATTTTCGTGAAGATTAATGAAATAGATACGGACTTAAACTAAAGTGTATAAAAAATTGAGCCATAAAATTCTTTACCTTGATGTAATTATTAATTAATATACAATCTGCATCTCCAAGCAGAAAGATAAGACGTAATGTTTAAAAAATATTTTACACAAACCGCGGTATAACAGACATTGAGCTCATATCGTTTTTGCGATAAGTATAAATAGTATATATAATAATTTAAATAATCAGAAAATAACGAAATTAAAGGTAGAAGAAAATTTGTAAACCTATTTTATATTATTTGAGGCAATATGAAAGCGCGAGATAATTACGAAATAAATTAGAACAATAATATTATAACAATAATAATAATAATATTGATAATAAAAGTTATTTTTATTTACAGAAAAATATTTATAATAATATTATTATTATTAATAGTATTAATAGTAGTAGTAATAACAGAAGTAGTATTTGTATTGCTATATTAATCATTGTTATTATTATCATCATTATTATTATAAGCATTATTATTATTATTATTATTATTATTATTATTATTATTATTATTAATATTATTAATATTATTGTTAACATGATCGTCATCATGTGTACAAAGATATTTGAATTTAGATATATGAAATGGAGACTTAAACTTAAGAAATTCCAGAATTATTTTTATATAGATTTATTTACAGGATATACCGAAATGTCTCTACACTACGAAATGAATGTGCGATGGTATGTACATCGGTTTGCAATTTTTTTGGTAGAATATTTCAGATTTCGTTTAGATTGAATTCATGCCTAAAGCAATGAATTATATTCGCATTGAGGCATAAAAGTAAGCTGTATACTCAGCAGTAATAAATTAATGCATAATAATATTTCCATGTGCAAAAATGTAAAAATATTGTCGGATACCTACTACGTGCAATAATAGAAATGGATAAGCAATTTATCAGAAATTCTGGACTGTCAAATTGCTGCCAGTAAAAATTATCAGAAAAAGCACGTGCGTAAATTTAGCCACATTTGGTGGCTTTTCGCTTATGTGATCGGATATTTACCTATATGACACTTGTCCTTTGTTTTAATTTTATGCATACTTTGCTCATAGATAATAAATGAATATGTTTATTTGGAGATAACTGAGGTAGACTTGGAAAGGAATATATCTTTTATCTAATAAAATTTCTTTCAAATTAGAGAATTAGTGATGTAAAATATAATATATAAAAATTTGCATTTCGAATGAATAAATAAATCTCAGATTTATTCTATATTTTTTTCAGGTAAGTGTAAAGTATGCGACACAGACGTCACAGGTCATAGTCTCAGACTTTAAAAAATATGTGTTGGTTTTATTCACATTCTTGGCAAATTCTGGAACTCTATTGAAAAGTTTCCAATAAGAACGAAAACGGTTTTTTGAATGATTTTCTTGCTTCCGGACGCAAAATTTAGTTTAAACTGAAAAGATAATTATTATAAAGAGAATGCTATTAAACAGCAAATATTTGGATATATATATATATTTATATTAACGTCTTAAGAAGTTTAATGTAAATGTAGCGAAACAGAAAACAATTTTTTTAAAAATATTCAGTTGATAGATGAAGATGTCATTTTTTGCAAATCGAACAACCACATTAAACCGGGCATTTAACCGTTTACGTTAGAAATCACGGTGTCTTCAGATGTAAAGCCAATACACAACAATCGCAATCTTCTCTGAGGAATATGATTTACTGGAAATTTTGATAGATAAATAGACACGGTAATCCGCATATTATAAAAATTGGAAACTGTGTTCATGTTCATATGTTTTCTATTTACGCAAAAAACTAGGAATCATTCGAATAATAGCTTTAATCCTTTGCTTGACTCATTCAAACCTAATACACCCAGTCTGAGGAATTCATTTGTTGAATGGAAACAAGTCTATTTCACTTAATACATGACCCTTGTTTGAAACAAGTTTACTGCGTTTACTGTGCGTAAATTACTTCCTCGAATTTAGGGGTCACGTACCAGGCTCGTTTTTTAAAGGTATGTTCATGGTCCTACTTTTTTGGCTCTTCTATTGAAGGACGCCAGAGACCTAGATTTGTTAACAGAATTGCTTTCCTCTGCTAAAGATGTGTGGCTCTTCGTACTTTTCTGCTCATTGAAAGAAAATCAACTAATTCTCAATAAATTTCAATAACCTACATTTTGATGGCAAGTAATTGAGTTACTTACGTCATTAGATGTTCCCACACGTTGAAAGACAATTAAAATCTATTTATCTATCTTAAAGTTACAAGTTAGAGTGAGGTAATATTTTCACCTTACGCAAAATAGTCCATTAGAAGGGATCATTCCAATAATATTCAAGTTTAATCAAATCAAGGCGAAATATTTCTGTCATATATATTTCATTTATCATTCAAACATAATATCAAATTAAATGCAATTCTTGGCAGCTATCATGTTTCTGTTAAAATAATCCCTATGAGTTAGTTTATAAAGAATTTCTTAATTTTATCAAGTTAATATACTTAATTGAAATATTCACCATTCAGTTCAAGCTGATTTTTCATTAGTTCTTTAATATTTTAGCGTTAAGATAAGAGGCTTATTGATTGACACTCAGTCTTTTATCTATATCGATTTACTGGTGATGTGTCGGATGATATTTTGAACAATGCTTGTATAATGTCTTAAATGCATATAAATAACATTGTCAAGCCCATACTAATTTTCTTGTATTTTAAAACGTTAAAATTATTGATGTGACATAGTAGACATTTTTTGCACCTGTTTCTTTTTCAGCTAATTATGTTTTACTTTCCCAACAACTTCCATAAAACAATAAACGTCGTAAAGTACAAATAAATATGCTCACTTCTCGAAGAATGATGAGAAAAAACTGTCGCAAAATCCTTTAACAAACAACTCATACTTGAGTGTTAAGAGCTCAATTTAAGAAATAATAATTTTCGAGGAAATTTTTGCGCGAGGATATGAACATATTGAAGTAACTGCTACTAAAAATAATTGTCCTACCATAAGATTTATCTCCGAAGTTTCCTATACTCATTCTCAATTTAGCGTTGAGTTACTTCTGTTAATTTTTTAGCAGTATATTTGTAAATGCTTATCATCATCACATAGAACAATATAAAACCTTGAATAAATGAAGTTTTATTGTCAAATATCAATGAGAAAGGGTGAAATAAAATAACCTTTTGGGAGAAAATTCTTAATATTCGTTAAATGTTTAACACACAAAAGCTTCTGTTAAATTCTGTTTTATCTATGTCTTACAATAAACTGACTACAATTTTAGTATTAGTTTTAAAATTAAACTACGCATCTGTGACATAACGGATGATGAACTACTGCTTAATGAATCTGATATCATCCTGGACAATAAACTCAATGTAAGCTGTAACCTATTATTATGATATACTTGTCAATATTTTATGCTTTTAGAATATAAAATTTCCATGTCGTTAATAAGATTTTTCAATCAAGATATATTGCGATGGAATGTTCTAAATTATTATCAAAGCAGGCTAAACGTTATTGTTTCTTATTCTATTAGAAAGTAATGTCTCCGATTTTTAGCGCTTCACGTCATTGCTTTAAGGAAAGTGAAGATTTAAAACTTAATTTGTAACTAAAATGTTCAATTTTGTAAATATGGTATTCGTTCAATTCAATAAATTCCTTAATTCTCAACAGCTAAGCTAATTGTCCAAAAATTGATGATACATATTTAATCGTAAGAAAGTAGTCATTTTACATATTCACAAATAAAGAAATAACTGTATTTGTTCAATGTAGACTTAAAATATCCCTAACTTTAAATAAAAAACCCGCAACCTCTACATGAAAAACCAAATTTCCAGTTATAATCGTGCTAAGTTCAGCCGCCATGTATTCCTGAAATATTTTATGTAAGGAAACAGAAGAATAACAGATGGTTTTCTCCAAAAAAATGCATTTTCGATTCTAGGTTCAGAAAGAAAAATACAAAAACGTTAATTTCATATCTGCTCTTGAGGCGCGACTTCGAATTTGCAACTAGCCTGTTCAAATAAGTGCCATTAAAAAATTAGAAAAACTCTTTGTCTGCAGACAAGAATAAAAAATACCAGCACTTTTCAAATTTCAGAGTTAGCTTAATTGGAAACATTTTTGTGCTTATATATATATATATATCTTTATAATGTCCATGCCTTTTAATATTACACAGTATATTTCTAATTAGGAAGAAAGAACACATTAATAACAAAGTGGATAAAGGCCATTTATTTCGTGAATACTAATCATCACTATACAATCATACATATATATACATTCTGGGTTTTCAATTGATTATGCTAGTGGTAAAAATTGAAAACCCAGAATGTATATATATGTATGATTGTATAGCGATGATTAGTATTCACGAAATAAATGGCCTTTATCCATTTTGTTATTAATGTGTTCTTTCTTC
>JAQBSW010002912.1:0-93290 GCA_029291075.1 Eudiplozoon nipponicum
CAAATTTAGATATGCGGCTCTCACCTCTAGCAGTCTTGCATACATTGAACTTGACTGGAAATGTCGGCTGCACAATTTCTATGCAGTTACGAACATTAACTTTTTGCGGCTTTCACCACATATACATATATAGGCAATACAATTTAAACAATAATTGATTGCGCGGGTGGTGGTAACAATTCTTTAAATCAAGTTTGCGTGCTTGAAGTAACCACCAATCCCATTGTATTTAACCAGTCATCGAACAACATAACAAAACTACCGCCAGCTGCAACGCACTGACGCGTTTCAACCTTCCATGATCATCATCAGAGTACGACGGCAAACTGACTATCGAGGATCAAACCGCATTGAATATATATGGAACTCAAATTTAGATATGCGGCTCTCACCTCTAGCAGTCTTGCATACATTGAACTTGACTGGAAATGTCGGCTGCACAATTTCTATGCAGTTACGAACATTAACTGTTTGCAGCTTTCGCCACATATACATATATAGGCAATACAATTTAAACAATAATTGATTGCGCGGGTGGTGGTAACAATTCTTTAAATCAAGTTTGCGAGCTTGAAGTAAACACCAATCCCATTGTATTTAACCAGTCGTCGAACAACATAACGAAACTACCGCCAGCTGCAACGCACTGACGCGTTTCGACCTTCCATGATCATCATCAGAGTACGACGGCAAACTGACTATCGAGGATCAAACCACATTGAATATATATGGAACTCAAATTTAGATATGCGGCTCTCACCTCTAGCAGTCTTGCATACATTGAGCTTGACTGGAAATGTCGGATGCACAATTTCTATGCAGTCACGAACATTAACTGTTTGCAGCTTTCGCCACATATACATATATAGGCAATACAATTTAAACAATAATTGATTGCGCGGGTGGTCGTAACAATTCTTTAAATCAAGTTTGCGTGCTTGAAGTAAACACCAATCCCATTGTATTTAACCAGTCGTCGAACAACATAACAAAACTACCGCCAGCTGCAACGCGCTGACGCGTTTCGACCTTCCATGATCATCATCAGAGTACGACGGCAAACTGACTATCGAGGATCAAACCGCATTAAATATATATGGAACTCAAATTTAGATATGCGGCTCTCACCTCTAGCAGTCTTGCATACATTGAACTTGACTGGAAATGTCGGCTGCACAATTTCTATGCAGTTACGAACATTAACTGTTTGCAGCTTTCGCCACATATACATATATAGGCAATACAATTTAAACAATAATTGATTGCGCGGGTGGTGGTAACAATTCTTTTAATCAAGTTTGCGTGCTTGAAGTAAACACCAATCCCATTGTATTTAACCAGTCGTCGAACAACATAACAAAACTACCGCCAGCTGCAACGCACTGACGCGTTTCGACCTTCCATGATCATCATCAGAGTACGACGGCAAACTGACTATCGAGGATCAAACCGCATTGAATATATATGGAACTCAAATTTAGATATGCGGCTCTCACCTCTAGCAGTCTTGCATACATTGAACTTGACTGGAAATGTCGGCTGCACAATTTCTATGCAGTTACGAACATTAACTGTTTGCAGCTTTCGCCACATATACATATATAGGCAATACAATTTAAACAATAATTGATTGCGCAGGTGGTGGTAACAATTCTTTAAATCAAGTTTGCGTGCTTGAAGTAAACACCAATCCCATTGTATTTAACCAGTCATCGAACAACATAACAAAACTACCGCCAGCTGCAACGCACTGACGCGTTTCGACCTTCCATGATCATCATCAGAGTACGACGGCAAACTGACTATCGAGGATCAAACCGCATTGAATATATATGGAAATCAAATTTAGATATGCGGCTCTCACCTCTAGCAGTCTGGCATACATTGAACTTGACTGGAAATGTCGGCTGCACAATTTCTATGCAGTCACGAACATTAACTGTTTGCAGCTTTCGCCGCATATACATATATAGGCAATACAATTTAAACAATAATTCCAATAGTTCCAAACAAGGCAAAACCGGATACTGGTAGAAATAATATTTATCAATAAATATTATTCCACGGATTACGGTAAAATTTTCTCAAACTGTAAAAAATGTTGACCAGTGCAGGTAGCAGAAACTTTGCACTTGAAAGGAATGCCGTCTGCACAATTAATATGCAGTCAGGAATGCCAATTTTTGCCACATTCCTGTAGTTTACTTAATAATCAATACTTTACAGCTATTTTGGCAAATATTCGAATTATTATCATTTATAATAATAAAATGTTTGGCATGTAATGTGTTTCACTTTATTTGAAATATAGATTACTCTCAAGCAAACAAAACTCTAATATATTTAAGCGGACAATATTTGCGCGGGTAGTGATAACAATTTTTATTAAAATTATTCCCAATAAGTACGAACCCGGTTTCCTGGATGGATTGCCTTTTCTACATTATACAATTCTTAGTTTCGAATGACAAACGTATGTGCTTAATGGTTCAGGTGTTTATATCAAGATCGCAAACTTGATTATAGTAAATTTTATCATTGCCCGCACAACCAGGGTACATTATTTATATAAATGTTCATTTAAATATCACTTCACCATAAAACTTAATGTATGTAAAAAATAACATATTTGGTATGGTTAGTTGTATCTTTGAGTCTAAAAGGATACCATATGAACTCCAGTTAAAGAGAAGGCCAACCAAGAAACAGTGCCTAGGTTCGAGTCCTGTCCGCGGCAAATTCTGGTAAGTACGTGATGAATTCCCAATAAGGACAAAACCAGTCTACTTAATGAATTGTCTTATCTACATTACACAATGCTTATTTTATTTTGTCAAATGTATGTACTTAATGGGTCAGATGTTTATATCAAGATAGAAAACTTGATTTTATTTATCGAATTCAACGTTTGAAAATCATGATTCATCATTTCTTCTCATTATGAGCAATTTTCTTTATATAATCGCATTCTCCTGCAGAAATATGTGTGCTATGAGTCTTAAGTCTACCTTTCTTTCTCATACGTGTTTTGTACCAATTGCATTTTTACTATCAAACTTGTAGAATTGTTAGTTACCGTAACACATCCCTACATGAAACTAATTTCGGTTTGTTTCTTTATCCTTTCAATTGTCGAGCTAGATGACCACTTTTATCAAATAAAAATAATTTCAATTATTATTATTATTTTTATTACTATTATTATTAATATTAATATTATTATTATTATTATTATTATTATTGTTATTATTATTATTAATCTAATATGAAGTTTGTTTATCATTCTTATCAAATATTCAGATGTTACTGAGTAATTATTTAATAGATTCAATATTAAGCAAAATAAAATAATCTGAACACAATTTTTATTTTATAGGACGTAGAGATATACATACCAATCTTTCAGTTATTTTCACGAAAATAACGGAGGTCACCCTGGTTTTGCTGCCACTAGCATTTTGTTAATGACTATCTATTTCAGTGTTAGTTTCGTGATGATTACCTCGCGTTTGTCGAGCAGCATATTTTTCAAATTCCGTTTAGTATACTATTTTCATAGCTCAATTTTTCAGATTTTCGAAAGCTGTATTCGTGACGAAATAGAAACAACACATATATTCAGCGTACACAAAAAATCCCATTTGTGGAGACAACACCAAATGTAACATTTGTGACAAATGTGGCAACAATAAATCTGACAATCAAAAGACCAGACAGCGCACGGATTTGCAAAATATCAAGAAAATTCTACAGGCTTGGCAAGAAAAAGTAGCCGTACAACTACGACAAAATTCGCACAGTCGGGAACACTGAACCGAAATACATGAACAAGGAAATTTGTCTTAATCAGAAACTAATCTGCACACATTCTACAAGCAGACCGTGTGCTAAGCCTAGTTAGACAATTAGCAGGTAATAAGCAAGTGACTAGATGTCAGGCAACTAAAATTTATGTTACATAACAATGGACATTGAATAACTTGGTAATGCACAATAAGCGGCCTAATTTCTAATTTTGCAGTAGTTTGCATAATTCGTAGTGCATTACATAATCGTTTGCATACGCCGTCAAGACATTTATGCTCTACGCTCGGAAGAAGCGCATTCATACCAGCCCCATGTGTAATAGCATCGAGTTTCTTAAGAAATTTTCCTGGAACTGTGGCAGGAGGGATTTTCCTTTTAAGATTAGTTTATTTGGCAAAATTTTAAAATGAATAACATTGTTCTTACAATGTAGCTTGAAACATGTTTACATTCTTATATATTTTCCTTGTGC
Source organism: Eudiplozoon nipponicum (assembly GCA_029291075.1). Taxonomy (NCBI): domain Eukaryota; kingdom Metazoa; phylum Platyhelminthes; class Monogenea; order Mazocraeidea; family Diplozoidae; genus Eudiplozoon; species Eudiplozoon nipponicum. Next base: position 4,280 of record JAQBSW010002912.1, read on the forward strand.
ATTTATTCGTGAGTTAATATTCGTTTGTTGATAAAATTTTTACATATTATTCCATCTAATTTAAAAAAATAATAGCGGGATTTCATTGCATATACGTTGTTGACTTTAACCAGTATAGTATAAGTTAGCAAATGCTATTCAACTAGTGGACTACCTTTATGTTTTTTTTCGGTACTCCTCAATAGTAACTAGAGCTTTCGCGATCAGGATTTGAACACGAAAGCATTTTATTCTGAGTCACAGGATGGATCCTTAAGGTGAATCTGAGAGAGTGTCGCGTCCGAGTAAATTTTTCAACCAACACTCCTCGTCCAGATTTTCGACCCTAAACATAATGCCTATGAAACGGACATTAGATTAGAGTATATTAGCAGGATCTATTTGAATAAAAGTTGTCGTAATGGATTAGAGAAACGAGTTACCAACAAAATTAATATGATATACAACATACAATTTAATGATTTGTGCGGCTTCGATAAAGTATAAGATGAGTTGCTCGACTCAAAACCAAGTGCTCCAGTTTTAAAAAACTGACCGATACAAATTAGGCTGCCATCGATTAAAACAGATAAAAAAAGGTCTAGCCAGTCGAATTTATTTCAAATACTTGACGATTTATAGCTTCTTCCCGCAAAACATCAATTCAACATTTTAGCTTTATTAATATCTCACAGTACTCCTTGATACATTCGTCGTTGTTTATAAATTATTTCAAATTTAACTGAATCGAAACTAAAAGTGACAAACCGGTATCCGCTTAGGCCTCCACGGAGAAATTTTCAATAAATATGTTTCTCAAGTAAAAAATGCCTTTGGTGTAATAATATAGAAAAAGTAAAGATGTAAAATTTATTTTCCGTAATTTTATTTTATAGAAATACATTTCTTGTTTAAATTATTTTAAGCAGGGTACGATAGTCCGGTTGTCGGTGGGAGCGTTATTGCAGTTCTCAGTAGTTTTCTGTCGAGTTGTATTGGCTACCTTGGAGATTGCATCATTCTGACGCATATGCGAAGAGAATTCACAGGTGTGAAGCGCGATCTAGAGTAATGTAACGACCACTAATACCTACTTCAATGTAAATTTTTTTAAAGTGAACACACGAAAAGTTTGAAACAGCTGGAATAACAAACACTTCATCAAATAGTCTTATACACATTTTAATGACATTTGCGGCTCTCAAGCAGGATCGACGTAAAATCCAATCATATGTTATTGAAATGCAAATATTATTTGCAGAAGGTCGTAGTGCCTAGTCCGGTCGATGCAAATAGTAGTCGGGGAAACGAATTAAACTGGTCTACCATAAAATTTTTTATACATGAAAATTTACCCGTTTTTATTGGCTAATATGAATTAAGCTTGCATGAACTAGATAAATCTAACCGATCAGAATTAGCAACCTAAAGAATTGTATGGTGTGGTCTATAGAAACTGGCATTGTTTGTTATTATTAACTCTATAAGAGCATAACTAGCGTGATTTATCATCTTTAATAATGGTCACTTGGGATGATGTGGTGGCCAAAGTTAAATATGTACCAATTTCTTCTATTGTTAGATTAGAAATAATGATCATTCTTTCTAACCATATACTTTTTAGAACATTTTTATTTTAAAACTCATTTACTTATTAGCTTTGGTGCATACATACTTAGGCTGAGTTTTTCCGCACGGTTGTTTACGTAATTTTATTTCACGCACAATAAACAGATAATAAAGTGGCATGGTGGTTTAGATTTCTTGACTTTATTTTTTCTTGACTTATAAGCTGTTCATCGCTATTTTTAGGATATGCAATAGCTGAGGATTATTGATTTTTACATTATTGTGAATAGAACAATATTTGGACATAGTGAACATATTTTCTTCAAGTTTCGCTTTCTCATTAGGTATCAATAATAAAAGGAGTGGAAGGGCTGACTATAAATTGTGCTATTTAATAATTTCAGTTACTTGTAGTAAGAATGGACTAGACGAGCCGTCTATATATATATATATATGTATATGCTCTCTCTCTCTCTCTTTTCAATGATATAAATTTAGCATTCGTATGATGTAGAAAGGTGGCTCATCTAGTAGACGGATCTAGTCTTCATTGAGAACTGTCCAATTACTGTCCAGTTATTATTCGCGGTCGGGATACAAAACTCAACACGTTTGCCTCGAATTATATGACACTATGAAATGCGAAACCCTGCCCGACTCTGCACACCATTTTAAGTTATATATTAACTTATATATTTGGGTTGACTTCATTTCAGCTAGAGAATAGTGTGCTAAACCTTTTACATAAAATTCTAAATAGCCACACTAATCTCTCTTTCTAGAACAGACACGACGCTACCCAGATAAGTGGTATTGAATAGGAGATTTACATAATTAAACAGACTCGCAATCATTTGTGACCAGGTTTGAGCCCTGCTTGTGGAAAATTTTGTACATTTCTTGTAGAATTGCTAGTATAGTCAAAACTGGTCTACTAGATGAATTGACTTTGTTACGTTACACAATGCTCGGTTTATACTCATAAATGTATGTACCTAATTAGATCGATTTCTATATCAAGCTCATAATGTTGATTTAAATAATTATTATCACCACTGCGCAATCAGTGATTGCTCAATTGTACAAATTGCAGCCAGAACAATCTACCAGATATTTCATATTGTAAATTTATAAAAATGAAGCGTATGCTGTTTAATTACATATATTTATTATAAAATAACAAATCGTTATCAAAAATAGTGCATGCAAATGAACATAACCATACACTGGTTTACGCTCAATTCTTGTTCGAGTTATTTTTGTCTATTAGACCGAGGAAAATTAACTTTGAAAATAACAGCTTTCGCTATGTCATACCTCTTTTGCTTCTGCCTATGAGCAACGTCCAGAAATCCGTCTTAGTGTCAATCAGTTCTTTCAGTGCATGCAGAAATGATGCATTCTTGTATAACTTTGTTGAGTTTTAATGTCTTTTTGATTCGATTTATTAGCTGTCGGCGAGTTCTTTTTGCATAGCGATTTGAGCAGCTATTCCGTTTGAGCAAATTAATAATATACAACCTTTTGACTTCAAAGAGTTGATCATTTTCGGTCAGCTTAAAAAGACACTATTTTGCTAGGACATATTTCGTAATTGCGTTTACATCTGTGCAGTCAAGCCTTTATTTATTTGTCATGAATATATTTCAAAAAGTGCATTTGCATTAAAAGCTATGTTAAAGCATTTTGTTGATTATCTGTCTCTTGCTCTATTGACCTTCCTATTGTCTACACGTTAGTTTCTTATTTCATATATCTTTCGCGATGTCTGTTTGATAAAAAATTTGCTTTTAGCACACATAGCACGTGACATTGGTATTCTTTTGAGAAAATTTGAATTGCTATGTTGGATACATTGCGTAGAACTTAATTTTGAAAATCAGAACTGCCGTGTGATTTTCAATTTAACGTCCTTTGCACGCATGCTTTCAAGACACTTACCTTTATAATGCACCATTCTTTTGTCGCAGTGTAAATTCGTGGAGTAAAGAGAATGCATTAGTATTTGTGGCTTCACGTTTGTAATAAGACACGCTATTTCAACACAGAAGTCAATTCTTTCCTATTTAAATCGATAAATAAACGGCGTTTTGCAGCATCATTTTATAATAAATAATGTCTATAAATCAGTAAAAAGCCATTTTTATTTTTACCAGAAATCAACCCGAATGCATTATCTGGGATTTTACAAAGCAAATTTTGAAAAGTAAGATGATTAAGCTCGATTAAATACATTGCAAAACGATCACGAAGTGAGAAAGGCATATGCCGATGCAGTTACATACGCGCTGATGAGCACAATTCAAGAGTTTACGTTCAATTTATGTTTCAACTGACAGTTCTCTTAGTGCGTTTCTTCTTGTTGTTAATTACTTAAAAAAACTGGTCATCCGTCTGCTTTGGAAAGATTATTTATAAAAAATTTCTTTATCTATTGCAGAATTGACCTTCTTTTTCAAAGCGTAAATCGAAAGTGTTACGTATTGCAGAAGCTGTCAATTGAAGCATAAGTTATCCAAAGCGAAATGAGCAACAATCAAATATACACCAGTGAAATGTATGTGTGTATGCATGTTTCTGCATCTGGTTTTGCGATTCCCGCTTACTGCTCACTGTTGTGTTAGGCGTGGATATAATCTAAAATAATCCACATTATGTTTTACAATTATATATATATATATATATATATATATATATATATATATATATATATATATATATATATGAGTACCAGATTTTTCAATCGAGCTGAGTTCTGTCGTGGAAGAAAATGAAAATAATTAACGTTGCTGTGTGAGGATAAAATGATGCATAAATACGAATTTTATTTCTGTTTTAAAAATAGTAATTAAAAGATAGCTGACATGGAAATTTTATATAACTTATTTATAAATTTTATTATTGATGATGAAGATAGCATACAAATTCCTGAGATATGCATGGTGGCATCATTGAATTGGTGCTTGCAATTACGATTTGTTCGAGTAGAAAATGTAAACAAAATGTTACTTAATTTTACAATACTGCGCTTGCTAAATTTAAATACAAGGTTATGCAGTTATAACAATCTGATCGAAAAGCATTTTAAAATAACACAGCTGATAAATAGGCCATTTCTATTTTTCACGAAAATCATGCAACTAAGCAGATGACTTCCTGACTTTCATCCATGCAAAGCATAAAAAGGAGCTGTCCATTGCGCAGTCTCTCAGGTGAAACGGATTTTGTTAGTTGTTAAATATGCAAAAGTCAAATGTACTTGAGCTGATCCAAATTTGTTCACGGTGTGCAATTTTATTTGCATTAGTATTCTTTCCAACAAATTTTTAGTGTAGCGTACGCACACAATTACACAATATCATTCACGTTTCAAAATATTTTAGGAATTACCATATATTTTAGTTGAGTTGAGACGGCGTGAAATGGTCATTCGAAATGTTTCCAATAAACATTTATATTAATCAGCTTATTTCTTAGTACACCAAATAATTTCTAAAACAACTCATTGATAGGAAATGGTTTAAAAATATTGTATTTTATGCGTTTTCCTATGATTATTTTTCGATAAGTGAATTTACTGATGCAAAACATATCTTATTCAATGCATTTTTATTTTCAAAATAATCGCACATCTTCCAAACCAACATTTTTTAAATGCAGATATCTCAGAATAATATTTTTGTTTTCGTAAAGAAAATATTGCTCGCAGTAAAATGTTGAGGAAATTAAATATTTAAATTAAAACAAGTTTTTAAATAAAATTAAAATTAAATTCCATGCTTATTCGATCGCATTGCACTATAATAGCCTCAATGGCCTTTCATCATTCAGAAGCGAATAATGCAGGTATTGTTCATTACTCGTAATCCACAAACTCGAATAAAATAATTGTTGCCCATATGCATGTTCTTTATGATTGCTGGAAAAAAATCGTTGGTTGGAGGTGATTATTTTAAACGAATTTTGACTGGTAGTACGCCAGTAGTGAGACAAAATTTATGTTACTTTCAGCAATGTTCCACTTTTACTCTCTTTTCCGGAAGGTACGTGTGGTTGAAATGGGAGAACAGCTCTGACTTCAAACTAGGCAATATTTGAGCAACTTGTTTGACTTAAGGCAGTATGCGAAGTCGAATAGGTGTAGTCCGTCGTGGAGCTGTCCGGATATGATGTGGAGAGCAGAGCAACGTCAGTTCGTGTGATCTGTTGGTCGGCTATCTCCTTGTTATCTTCTGCTTTCCGTCTCGACAGTCGTGATAATAGCTGCCTATGATAGTTCTGAATTGGACGTTTTCCTCTTCTAGAACTTCTAACCTAAAAAATGTTTTAAAAAATGTTAGTTTACACTCTAAAACACAGAATTAACATTGATATAATGAAAGGTGTATATAATAATATTTTTGAAGGTAAGTTTTAATCTTGAGGTAATACACAGAGATAATAATTGCTTCTGAGGTTCACAAGGAGCTGTTTCTACCTCGCCTTAATCCAATAGACTCTAGGCCCCGAACTTCGTAGGTGTCATCTATTACGATATAAGTTGGTGGAAGTGAAGTGAATAACGCTTAATTACTTCACAAGACGCACGGCATAAATAAACAATCGCTAATTGCACGTGCTAACGCGTTTCAAACCTTCTTTATCTTTATTAGATCACGGCGGATAATTGAAGAGGATAAACCGAATCACAATGCCAATTTTATTATTTCAAAACCTAGATCCGTCTGCAATCCATAGTTTTCCCCCATTTTGAGTAATCTGCTAGAAGGTCGCCCACGCAAATCCTAACAAATCACTTTATTAATTTATCTCATGTACGCAAGTGTTTCTTGATTATCGGAGACCCATTAGTAAGCGCCGACACTACGCCTCAAATCCAATATCGAGTTTGAAAAGAAATGTTGGAATTTTCAATGTAGTAATCTCTTAAATGTATGTCTATTAGAATGGTATTAAAGCCAACGTCATACAAAGTTCGTAACAATGCAAATTCAAAGCCAACTCTCTATGTAAAGCATAAACGAGAGCTGACAATGCTACGAGTAATGAACTTTTGGTAATAGGCCCAATTTCATCCGAAAACCAGCTACTCCAGCAAAGCCTTGGACCGTGGCCTCGTTGAACATCAGATCTCATTTTTCGCGATACTTATTACATAATGCAATTTCAAACAATAAATTAATTTAAGCAAACATTGATTGGGCGCGTGGTGATAACAATTATTTAATTCAAGCTTGCGAGCTTAAATTAAACACCAATAACATTTTATTTAACCAGTCGTCGAACAACATAGCAAAACTATCGTCAATCACACGTACTGACAGGTTTCGGCCTTCCATGATCATCATCAGAGTACGAAAATAAAATGAATAGTGATGATCCAACCGCAATGCATATATATGGAAAGCAAATTTGAAAATGCGGCTCTCACCGCTAGTAGTCGAGAATACATTGTACTTGGCTGGAAATGTCGGCTGAACAATATCTATGAAGTCACGAACACTAACATTTTACATCTTTCGTTCACATATATATATATATATATATATATATATATATATATATATATATATATAGGGAAATTTAATTAATCAATCATTGATTACGCGGGTGGTGATTTCAATTTTTTGAATCATGTTTGCGAGCTTGAAGTAAACTCCAATCTCAATGTACTTAATCAGACCACAGCAAAACTATCGTCAGTCACACGTACTGACGCGTTTCGACCTTCCATGATCATCATCAGAGTTCCATATATACGCTTTGCGGTTGGACTCTCGCTAGTCAGTTTTCCCACGTACTCTGATGATTAAACGACCATTGGTTGCGCGGGCGGTGATAACATTTATTATAATCAAGGATGCGTTCTCGATATAAGCACCTGACCCATTAATTACTTATATTTGCCAGTATAAACTAAGAATTGCATAGTGTAAAAAGGGCAATTCATCCAGTAGACCGGTTTCGTCCTTATTGGGAACTCATCATGTACTGGGCAGAAATTGCCGCAAACCAGGGCACGTCTGCTTCGGAATCTGGTGCTCTAACCACTGAGCCACCCTGCCATACACTATACTACACACAATTTTCAGTTTTATACTAAACAATTTACATTAGTTAGTCTATAACTGAAAATTGTGTGTGGTGTGTGGCGGAGTGTCTCATTGTTTCAATTTCAAAATCAGACGTGCCCGGGTTCGGCCATGTCCGCGGCAAATTCTGCACAGTACGAGTTGTGTTCCCAATAAGGACGAAAACGACCTACTTGATTAAAATGCCTTTTCTACATTATTCAATGCTTAGTTTATACTGGCATATGTAATTAATTAATGGGTCAGGTGCTTATATCGAGACCGCAACCTTGATGACAATACTCTGATGATGTTCATGAAATGTCGAAACGCGACATTACGTGTGATTGATGGAAGTTTTGATATTGTGTTCGAAGACTGGTTAAATATAATAGGATTGGTATTTACGTCAAGCTGACAAAATGGATTTAAAAAATACTTTAATGTTTTACCTGTGGTTTTAATATCTAGAACACACGTTATCGCGGGCATCATGAGCCAGTTTTGCTGGTTGGTTAGCGGTTGAAATATGAATGTCTATTTCAGTTCTGTAAGCTTAGATAACGTCATTTTTAAATCACCACTTTATCAATAATTGAGTATTAGAATATATGCCTGTAAGTACCTTAACGATTTTGTTTAAAAATCTAGACTCCTTTTTAATTTTTCAGTGTACTGATTGATGCATTTATGTGGAAATAAAATTAATGGTAGCTGACACACCTATGGTTCCATTTTGAGTCAAAAAGTATTTCTTTTAAACGAATGAATTGCCTTTTCTACACTATACAATTCTTAGTTTATACTGACATATGTAAGTAATTAATGGGTCAGGTGTTTATATCAAGACCGCAACCTTGATTATAATAAGTATTTCTTTTGTTATTCCGGAACACACAACCGTGAAATTACTTCCAGACTATTGGTCGAACGTAATTCGTTGTGCTGTTTTATTTTGTTCTTGATTTGTCTTGACTGCTAGGTGTTGATTTTAATTAAAACTAACCAACCCATTTGAAATGTCAAACTAATTTAATGACTTTCAAAGCTGTATTTGAATCCGTTTAATACATTTAAATGGAAAGGTCTTTTCTATTGCAGTACCTAGCATTGATTAATGACTTATGTTCCAATCCGTAATTTAAAAAAAACATGCTGACAGTATTCATTTTTGAGTATAGTAAGAAAATTATCAACAACAGAACCAGAAATAGAGAAAATTAGGCAATAAGCAAACGCACCCTGAAGCAAGGTAATATTATTAACTAAGCATTAAAATGCGAGACTCTGTATTGTACGAAAAGATCAATTGCCTTAATTTATGAAATCTCATTATGTTTACAATGCATAGAAGCAGCTGATGAATATTTACCATCCACAACTGCCAATGAAGTTCATAAAACGATAGCTGGTACCATCCTAAATGTTAACTTCTACTGAACATACACTGCAACAAAGGCACTACGCTAGCAAAACTATTTTCTTCTGTACAGAAATCGAGATCGGAATATTTATTAACATTAGCGTGACACTGTTTATCCAGCGACCATAGCCAATGTTGAAATAATAACATCGTCCATTTAAAATTGGTAAAATATAAAAGAGGCATACGACAGCACATCAAATTAATCTACCAACTCCGGGTTTCAATTGTTTAAAGCCTGAAATTATTTGCTAAAATGTTTGCGACCTTGGATCGAACCCTCATGCATTTTGGTAAAGGCTCATACAGTTCCTTCTCAACGTAATGTTAGATTCCATTTGCGCACAGAGTTTCGTCGGAAAACATATAATGATTTGTCTTGTCTTTGTTTAAGATGGACCACGTGGTTAAAAGATCGCCTAAAGTTCCAATTAACAGGAACCTATCTGTTACTGTAGAACAGATGTTATGGCCACTGGGGAAGTCATGTGGAATTAATGTTCATCACCCAAATCTTATTTTGTAAATTTATTCACACCTGAAAATATTCAACTTGCTGGGATAAAACACTGCTTAATAATCAAAGTGTTGGTGTTTAGTTAAAGCTCGCAAACATGGTCTAACGAATTTGTATTTCTATCCGCGCAATAACTGATTGATTAATTGCATAATCGAAAGAATATATATCCTAAATTAATAAGCCAATTTACTACATGTATGCGTAAGAGCATAAATAAATTTTATCTGCCTTAAATGTCATTAGTTATCATTTAACTGAGTGAATGACAGCTATTCTGATTTTAATTTTGATTTATATTTACTACAGTATTTCTTCAGGTATTTCGTAGTTAATTACGTTCTGAATTGCAAGTTTTTTTCTGTGTGTGTTTGTGTGTGTGTCTTGGAGGTGTCTGTGTTCGGGTTGGAGTGATTTTCATCTCATAACAATTTGGAATTAGAGATACAGTTACTCTACGATTGATGGAATGTGATTTAACAAGCTTCTAGATTGCTTGTATATGATATTTTGTGTGAAATGTCACGTTGGTTTAGTAAATCTGTCGTATAAGCAGATCAAGTTTGTGAGCTTGATACAAGCATCAATCCATTTGTATTTAATTAGTCGCAGAACACAGCAAAACTAACAACAGTTACACGAACTGATGCAGTTTCGAGACTTCACAATGTGTGATCATTACATAGTTTACGGAGGAAGACTTGACAGGCAAGGATCAAACCGTAATGCTTATATAAGAAATGCAATTTAGATATACAGCTCGCACCTCTAGTAGTCTCGAATAAATTGTACTTGACTGGAAATTTTGGCTGCATAATTTCTATTCAGTCACAAACATTAACTTTCTGCAGCTTTCGCCACATGTGTAAATGTTATACATGTAAACTATCATTGTTTGCGTGGACGGTGGTAATAGTTATTTAAATAAAATTTACGATCTTCATATAAACACCAGTCCCATTATATATATATATATATATATATATATATATATATATATATATATATACATGTATATAACATTTACAACAAGCGTCGATAGAAGAAGGCGATTAAGCCAGTAATCATTTTTAGTCTTTATCGGCAAATTTTCAGGTCTAGCACAGCAATTTTGCCGCAGTCAAGGCTTGCTTTGGAGTCTGTGAATATATCCACGGCTCCATCCTGCCGAAAGCTATGCAAAGATTTCAGTGATGTGCTAATGGAATTTTTTTGGTTAGCGAACTATATATATATATATATATATACATTTATATATATACATTTTATATATATATACATTTGTGTATTAAGTGTTGCACACCTAGGAAAAAATTGTTCAAATTGGACCAAAGTCAGCATAAACGAAAAGTAGAATATCATGCGCATAATTCCTTCACAGGTGCACATTTTCTTCGATATGTTATAGCAAATATTGTGAACGTACACCGAGCAAAAGATCAACAAAATCCAACAATTTTGAAGACCTAGCATCGTCAGAACAAATAACAAAATCGGAGCACATGAAGCTTTAAAACGGCATAGCCAAATTTTATTATTTTTCAGAAATGCACAAACCAAAGTCAAACACAATAGTATTCATAAACGAAGTACTTGCAAATATCCAATACGCACCTAAACTGTATATTAAAGTCTTCCACTAACTATTCACCTGCACAGGCGAAAGTATTATCGTCCCAAACCATACGCGATTATCCTACCGACTACCAAAATCAAACAGCAAATGTACTAGCGTCGAATTTCGCTAGTAGCAACTGCATATACACCAAGACTATTAAGATTAACAACGCCAGAAACTGCGCAACTAGCTAAGTGAATAAAGGAACAATTTGCTTATCATAATAAGAAACTTGATTTAAGTAATAGTTATAACCACCCGCGCAGCCAATGATCGTTTAATTATATATATATATATATATATATATATATATATATATATATATATATATATATATATATATATAATTAAACTGATCATTGGCTCACGCAGCGGCGGTAATGATAACTAATACTCAAATCAAGTTTCTTATTATGATAAGCAAATTGTTCCTTTATTCACTTAGCTAGATGCGCACAGTTTCTGGCGTTGTTAATCGTAATAGTCTTGGTGTATATGCAGTTGCTCCTAGCGAAATTCGACGCTAGTACATTTGCTGTTTGATTTTTGGTAGTCGGTGCAGGATAATCGCGTATGGTTTTTAGGGACGATAATACTATTCGCCGGACGGGTGAAGCTGAGTTGGTGGAAGACTTTAATAGCCAGTTTAGGTGCGTGGATATTAGCAAGTACTTCGTTTATGAGTACTATTGTGTTTGGCACTTGGTTTGATGCATTTCTGAAAAATAATCAAAATTTGGCTATACTTTCCGTTTTAATCAGCTTCGTATGACCTCCATTTTAGTTGATCTGATCTGACGATGCTAGGTCTTAAAAATTGTTGGATTTTGTTGATCTTTTTACTCGGTGTACGATTCGCAATATTTGCTGCATAACATATCGAAGAAAATGTGCACCTGTTGAAAGAATTATGCGCGCTGACTATTCTACGTTTCGTTGCTGACTTTGGTCCAATTTGAGCAATTTTTCTAGGTGTGCAACACTTAATACACAAATGTATATATATATTAGGTCTCAGCTACAAACAGTATCTAGCTGTTGTACACCTAGTTAGGATTTGAAGAATGTTGCCTGACGCTGATATGTTGGAACCGCTCCGGGTAGTTGTTCATTTGACAAAAGTATTTACGCAGTCTGATTCTTCTTCGATTTTGTGCTCAATGCAGATCATAGTGAGACGGTTTGCTAGGTTGTTACCTAGATTTCCTATGTGGGATTTGTGCACAGTATTGTTTTAACGGGTATAGGGCACATCAATAGCAGATTTTACGTTTATTTACAGTATTAAGTCGCCATTTACAGAAATCAACAGCAGCTTACTTGCAATTTGTACCAGATTGGGTACGAACAATAAATGTTGCGGCCTCCAACCGTATTCATGCCCAGATGATCCCCCATCGGTCCAATATCAACAAACATTAGAGCAAATTACCGAAAAAATGAAGTAAAAACAGTTTCGCAAACGACACCAGCGTTAGCAGAAGCCCGGTCGGAACTACATCCCTTGATGCAATACTGACCATATATAAAATTATGGGCTCTACACAAAAGTACACAAGTACATATACGCACTCGCCCATCACCACACGACTAGAAGTCAACAGTGTGTGACTGTAGCAAAGATATACAAATGAAACCGAAAATCAGACTAGTTGTCATTCACGAATCATAATAATAATAATAATAATAATAATAATAATAATAATAATAATAATAATAATAATATTAATAATAATAATAATAATAATAATAATAATAATAATAATAATAATAATAACAATAATAATAATAATAATAATAATAAATTGAAAGACATTAAAATGTTCATAAGTAATCTCGAAAGCGTATTATTATTAAATCAATGATGCGATATATACATATATATATATATATATATATATATATATATATATATATATATATATATATATATATTAGTATATAACTGAAAATCGTGCGTGGACTTTGGCAATGTGGCTCAGTGGCTAGAACACCAGATTCAAAAACAGATGTGTCCTGTCCGCCGCAAATTCTCGACAGTACTTTAAGAAATCACAATAAATACGAATTTGATCTACTAAATTAATTGTCTTTACTGAATTTTACAATGCATAGCCTATACTGGCAAATGTACGTACATAATGAGTCAGGTGTTTATATCAAGATCGATACCATTATTTAATAACTGTCTTCATCGCCCGCGCAATTGATGATTGCTTAATAATAAAAACCGAACATAACGCCAAATTAAAACATTCTTGAATATTAAAGGTGTTTTATTTATCTAACATACAGTGTAATATTCAAAGGCAATGGATACTATAAGGATATATAAATAACTAAAACTCAGACAACTCCTGACTCACTCAATCAAGTGAAAACAATGGAAACGTTGAATATATTAAGGATAATTTATTATAATTCATATAGAAATAATTATTCACTTTATCCACAATAAAAGTGTAAACTTTCTATGAACACAAACACGTGTATTTACCCGGCTCTTGTTTTATCCACTGTCTTCAATTTTACTCGGAATATTTTGGTTTACTACTGTTTCTAAAACCTTTTGCAACGGAACACACATCCCACAAACAATATGGACTAAACGCGTATATTAGCATAATGTAAAAATAAGGTAGCAAATTTGATTAATATATTGGGCAATGCTTCGTCCTTATTAGGCACAATCGGATTTCGAACCGTTAAGAGTGTATTTTGCGGACAAACAGCTAATCAATTTCGTAACCGTGATTGCAAATTGCATGTAATTATTTTCCGAAATCGCTATTAAAATGGAATAAAATCGTTATGCAGATATATATCAGATAACAAAAACATCAGCGACAACCTGAAGGGTATACTTTAACTCTCTAATCAACTGCACATACATGTTTTCAATTAAGTTTACACATAGTAAATTATTTCATGTGCTTTTCGATATTTTTTGTTTGAAAATAATTTCTGAAACGTAGACTGACACTGGTTGCAGCCTCATTACATTCATAGTTATTCATAACGAGTTGGCTTATATTTGCAATTATTTATTGGGTACGGTGTATACAATAATAAATTTGTTTAAACAAGACAATAGGCATAGGCTAAAGCCGCGAATAACAACATGCTAATATCAAGTACTGATGGGATTTGTGCTTACTGACTACTATTCAGTGGGAGTCATCACTACGTCACAAATCTACTTCATATTTTGTCAAAAAATGTTTTACTGTTGTGAGGTGCAACATTATGCAATAGGTGATTAAATTTATTAATAAATAGCCAAAAAATAGACTTAATTTTTATTCACGGTTCCTTACATTTAGTGCTACGCATAATGGCAGTCTTCGAAATAGTCTATCATTAGCCCAAAAGGTTAACTTACCGAGTGGAGAATATAGATTTTTAACGGTAATTGTAAATATAGAAGAGAGTAAAGCTGTTTTAGACAAAGATTCTTAGATAAAACATAATTTCTACTAATTTTGATTAATTTATTAAATTCAATTCTAATTTAAGGTTAAAATTGATCACTTTCCATAAGGTCATAATAATCAAGCAAAGGTTGTCAGCAATGAGTTACACATATTTGGTTCAAGGATTTGTATAATTTAATTTGACTATATGGACAACATTTTGTTATAAGTAAATTAGTGGTACATCATAACAATCATCATTATAAAAAAGTCATCATCTTCGCCATCATTAATGCCATCACTATCACATATCACCATTACCATTATCTTCAACACCATCATCGAAAACATCATCATCAACATAACTATCATCACAACACCATCATCAGTATTAGTATTATTATTAATATTAATATTTCTAGCATCATCACCATTATTATTATTATATTGATCGTCATCTACTTATTATTATTATTATTATTATTATTATTATTATTAATTATTATTAATATTATTATTATTATTATTGTTATTGTAATCATCACTATTTTTATTATTATAATAAGCATCATCATTATCGGCATCTCCATCAACATCACAATGACCAGAAAAGATCACCATCACCATCAGCATCATCATAATTATTATTGTTACTACTTTTATTATTATTATTATTACCTAATTTCCATAAATTTGAAATAATTTCTATTGAAGTATATATTTGGAAATCGTTTTCTAAACGCATTATTATTTTATGCAGATTTTCCTGTCTATTTTGCTAGTCAAATAAAATGCTAAGTCATTCATTAGATTATTATATTTATATCCTTGTAAAATGTGCACGACGCATACTACAACATGTGAAAATATCTGTATATATACTGATTTTTTATTAACTTAATTTCTTTCAATCAATTTAAATATATTAAAATATACATTGTATGAACGTTTACTCAATTGATTTCGTAAATTTTTACAGAATAATTTGTTTTCTCTAAAATTGTTTGATTATATTTATATAAATCAACTGCTAGAATTTTTATCATGCGTGGAACAAAAAATGGCACCGTAAATAAAATTCAGGAGTAAAATTTATTCTTAAGAAATTTAAGATTAAATACCCACCCGTGAAATAAATTCTAGATTATAACTATTTCGGATGATCAGTTTACTAATAGCATTTAAAGCTCAGCGATGATCAAGCCTTAATTTTCTTCCATGTATTTAAAAGAAAATTGTGAAGAAGATTCGTTTATTTGGACGAGACGTAAAATGGTAAATGTGGGTTTGTGCGTGATGGAGAGATAATTAGCACGACGAAGTATTCATAGTAGCAGCCCGCATTTACTATTTGTAACTTTTTTGGATATTAAGGTATGATAAAATCTCTCTCAATAACCAAAGCATAAACAACGGACTATTTGAACGGTGGCATAAAGCAAACAATCTATTCAGTCAAAATATTCTTTACCAACCACTGGATATATTTATGCACTGACGAATTTGTACACATTATATTTATATCGATTTCTAAATCAGATGTCGCATTAAGCTTTTAGATTTGGCACTTTTAAATTCTCACTATTCAAACTTACTGCGATTATAGCAAATTAGACTTTTATTCTATTCAAGGTTCTAACATAATGTATACACCAATCCAATTAAGTATTCATTCAGTAAACCGGTGTTTCCTCCAAATTGGTAAATCTTCAATTACTTTTCGAAATTTTCCGCAGACAAGGCTAAAACCTGGACACGTCTGCTTCAGAAGCTTGGACTCTAACCAATGAGTCGCCGCAAGTAGTGTGTCTGTTCCATAAAGACAGATTGGGGTAGCTAGTTCGAACTTCACCTACAGAAAAGGATAACCAAAACCATGAGTGGCAGTTTGACTGAAAGGCGTGTATAGCCTGCGGCCGGATGTCTCATTGATTAGAGTCACATAATCTGAAGCAGACGTGCTCAGATTCGAGCCCTGTCCGCCGCAAATACTGAACAGTACGTGAAGAGTTCACCATAAAGACGAAACCGATCCACTGGATGAATTTCCTTTTCTGCACTACACGATACTTAGTTTATACTGAAAAATGTAATATTAATGGGAAGGATTTAAATTATTCTTATCACCATCCGCCAATCAAGCATCGTTTAAATTAGACTTTTGGGTGAATAAAACGGGAATCCTTGTATTTTTTTTCGTTGACAGTAAACAGCATAAGACTTTTTTATATTCCTTGTTTCAGGGAATTTTCTTATTCATAGAGAAAATGTAGATGTCACAAGGTAGATTGGGCTGCAAAATGGAGTGTTTCAAGGAATATTAATTAAATTATTTCTGTTTTCACTTTGGAAGAAGTCACAAATATCCTTGTCTACCACTGAAAATAACGCGAAGCTCTAGATTCTGAAATTAGCCTAATACTGAATAATGTCATCAAAATAAGAAATATGAACTTACAGATTTATTTTCGCTTATTCGCTTGTACAAAAAACAGAGAATAATGTTTCGCTAGTAAAATAAGTTAAAGTTGAACTATAAGCTGCGATGTTGTATCTACTTGTAATGCAAATATTGCTTCCAGTACGACAACACACACGAAACTAGCCGTCCACAATATGACAGAAAAACGCAAAGCAAAATAAACTTAATTTTGTTGCTTGTTTTCTATGAAAAATTTCCGAAATTGGCCAAATATGCCAACTTAAAACAAAGTAAAACTTACTATTGTTTAAATGGAAGTTCAACTGAATATGTACATTTTAAAGATTTAACTTAACTAAAAACGAAAAAAATTACATTTATACCTACATCAAACATCTGAAAAATCAATAAAACACAGTTCTATTATCTAATTCATTTTATTTCTGGCACAAAAGCGAATTTTTTTTATTCTGCGACTGGCTTAGTGGGCTTGTGACAAACTAGAATTCAAGAAACCATGAATAGATGCCAACTTCATTATGAAGAGACGGGTAAGGCCAGACTTCTTTGTTTACTCTGTCATGTGGCTTTTGGGACTATACATAACTTAATGTAGGACGAAAGCGGATGAGATATCAAGGTCAGCGTAAGCAGACAGAGTAGTGTCGGCATCCGATTTGGTGAGCAAAGTTAAAAAAAATTAGTGCTCTAAGAACAAGCTAGAGATAAAAAGGCAGCCTAAAAAGAAAGAGTAATGCCATACTTCAGTAATTATTTCGGCGTCTGGTTTGGCGAGACTAATCATAACTTCGTGTAGGTAGAAGCCTGAGGGAATGACAAATTCAGTATGAAAAGACGGTTCAAAGGCGGAATTCTGTGTTAATTTCGGCGTCTGGCTTCGTGGGCCTTATAACAGGTTACAACAGTAAGAACCAGGATAAGTTAACATAGGCAGCACAGATAAACAGGCTAATGGCGGTCTTCAGTGTTTATTTAGAAATCCGACTATTGCGACAAATTAACAAGTAAGTGCGCAACATCCAGGAGGCGATGCCAAGTCAGTATGAACAGATGAGGCAATTCCGTAATTGAGTTTCCCTGTCGACGTCTGGCTTGGTGGAACTATAAACTATTTCATACATAAAGAACCGGGAGGAAATACCGCAGGTAGCACCAAAAGTCAGCGTAAGACCGGACTTCAGTTTTTATTTCTGTATCCGAGGTTTTCGGCCAAGTGACAAGTTAGTGCGCGAGGATTCAGGCGGCAATGCAAAGTCAGCATGAAGAGCCGGAGTAATGCCATTATGTAACGCGTTTCGTGTTTATTTAATGACGCACCTAAATCCATACCTACCACTTAATTGGTCAAGTTGTGTAGAGCTAAATGAGTTGTCAGTAGGCCTGAAACGCCTGCGTCAGTTGAATCGAACCTTCTTTTCTAATTGAATTTGTATTATAATCGTGGCTATACATGCGCTGGCCTGTTATTTTGCACGTGATTCCTTATGTAAAGTTTTTATTTCATCTGTTTTGTTAAATGTAAACTGTCTCGAATATATGGCTCAAATATCGAAGGCAACATTAAAAATTAGCCGAATTTCACCAGACACAATCATTTAAAATCGCTCACAGCCAGTTATTTGAAAGTGAACTTTAGCGGATTTATCGATCATAAACAGGATAACAAGTTCATATATTGAAGTAGTTCAACGCTAATAAATAATCAAAATCATTGGCATAGGTGTTTTGTACTCGAAGTTGTTTAGAACAGAACTTGGAATTCCTTAGCGCTACTGACATATTGTGGTTGCATATATTTCATTCTATTCAGTGACACCTCTCATGGGTCAGTGACTAGGTAACGTTTGTAATAAAAAATGGTTATTTTCTCATTTAAGTGGTGGCTATAATAATAATAACAATAATAATAATAAGAAGAAGAAATTAATTTGATCAAATAATTATCGTTTCAAAAGCATGCGGAGAAAAACATATTTATTTCCGAGTATGTGCTTATTATATGATAGTTTATTTGCAATGATAATTGCATATTTATTCTCAAGAAATGAACTCTTAAAATATAAATGACATTACATTAATATGCCAACGCAGAAAAGCAGTACAAATTATTGTGTAATTTATTATTTTGAACAACAGTAAAAACATTTTTTATTTAATTATGCGTAAAATATGAGATGCAGCGTTGTAGATTAGAGTGAGGTTGCTAGGAGCATCTTGTGACTGTGCTCTTGTAGTTACCGACAGCAATGAAGTATGAAATCACTTGAATCTGATCAGGACCGTTGATTGTTTCTCGCTTTGCAAAGACAACTATTTGCTTTTCGAACGTTGCGATTAGAATAGATTGCTGAACTCCGAGTTGCTTGCATATTCTGCGACTTTATCTATCCATGACTTTGAAATGCCAGCCAATTGGATTCGAGTTAAATATTTGTCCAAATTAATGCTGATGCACATTTAGTCGCCATTAAATTAATTTTTCGTAATTTTGAGAGTGATACAAATCTTTGAATTACGTAACATGCACTATTTTTTAGCAAAAGCACAGATACACATACAGTGGAAACGAGCCATTTACCAAATTTTCTGACAAGCTGCTGAAATAGCCTTTTAGAAATGATATAAAGCATTGCAAATAAGTTGCAATTTCATAGTTCTGTGGCATTGGACTAAATGTCTTCTTTAAAGAGATGCAACTGCAAATACCAATGCTCCAATTTCACCACAAGATACAGAGTTTCATATGCTGAATGAAGCATTTGTGGAACAGTAAATCTAATAAAGTCGCTTTGACGTGAATGTCAACTGAATGGGCCAGTTACATTGTAGAGGTACTACATATTAATCCGTTATTAACATTATCATCCTTCAAAATTAAATATTATATTTCTTCTTATCCTATTATATCTGTAAACTTATGGATAACCGATAAATTAAGTCGTCTTGGTAGAAGGGATGAACACTTAAAAGATCAATTTTCTTTGGCACCTGTGTCAGCTCCGATTCCCGAAATCATGTCTTTGTCAACTATATGGAATAAAAATTTCGAAGAACCATCAGAGTTAGAAATAAACTTAGCAAAACCGCAATCCCTAATGATTTGCTTCCGGCCTTATTTAAGAATGGTGTCGATATAATTTCGAGAAGGTTGACTAAGCTTTTCCGTACTGTATGGAATGAGGAGACCGGACCAATTGCTTTGAATAAGTAGGCCATCATCCATATCTTCATAATAAGCAATCCTAATTCGTGTGGTAACCATCGCGGTATAAGCTTGACTCCATTCACGCCTAGGTTATTTTCTTAGATTATTCTACGTCGTCTTAGCGCTTCACATGAATCAAACACTAAAGAAGAACAGGTCGAATTCTGCTCAGGACGAGGTTGTATAGATACTATTTTTACGTTAAGGCAAGTTCTTGAAAAATGACCTTTATATCGTCTTCCTACAATAGCCATATTTTTTATAGATCAAAAGTGCATTTAAATCTGTCGATCGCAAGGTTTTTTTCGATATTTTGCCGAAAATTTGTGTGCACACAAAATTTGTTAATTTTATACCCGCTCTCTACGCAAATGCTTCTGGTAGCGTTATAGTCTACAACAAATTAACGAAAAACTTTACAACCAGCAGTGGGTTTAGTCAAAGCTGTCCACCCTCCCTCGTTTTGTTTAATCATGTAATCGATGCTGTTATGAGCAATACTCTTCCACACATTCAGAATTCAGGTGTTGAAGGTCTCCCAGACGGTAAAGTAGACTATCTTGACTATGCAGACGATATCGAACAATTATTTTACAAAAGAAATTCTGCTCAGGCCCCTAGAATAGATTAGCAGACGTTCCGTCTTTCGGTATGAAATTCGCACCCTCTAAATTTAAAATACTTTTACAGGATCACCCAATACTCACTCCCAATTTGTGACTGCAAAGTGAAGAACTAGACATAGTTGACATGTTTACATACCTTGGGAGCTCTATGAATAACTCAAGCAAGATGTCTGAAGAGTAGCTTTCTCAAACCTTGCCATTTATGGAGAAACGCGAGTATTTCTCTTTACCTTAAAGTTCGTGATTAGTAGACATCTTTACGCGCAGGTTTACTATACGCTAGTAAGATTTGGCCTCTTAATGTTGACTATATTAGACGCTTTCGCGGATTCGACCATCGTTGATTGAGAAGCATAGCATATGTTGGTTACCAACAACAAATAACCAATGTTGACATCCGTAGGCGTATTTTTGGATACGCCAACTGGTACTTTTCGTTAGATTGACAAATAAGGCACCATCAACTTCGTTGGCTCGACAAATTTTACGTATGCCCTCAATTCGATTAATGAGATTGGTGTTAGAAACAAAGTGGGAAGATTTTGACATGGTAGAAACAGTTGAAGTTACTTAAATCCAAATTGAATAGTATAGGACCCACTCGACTGCCATGTTGGGGTCCACGTGCTCATCATAATTCTTGATTATAAACTCTGCGCGGTATGGTATCGAATCAAGCTTAGTGGCGATCTTTTTGCAGATTTCTGGTAGAATCGTCATCGTAAAATTCTTTTCTTCGTTGGGCAGATTTAGCTGCAAGATATGATTATGCTTATGATGTAATACAGTGAAATCCGTAAGGATACCTTATTACGAATATTGCTTTGATTGAAAGCAGATTTTTACATAATAGTGTTGTGTATAGGTTTATTTTGCCTCACTTTTGTGAGAGAAATATACTCATAGCAACTATGTACTCTTTCTCTCTCTCCCTCGTAAATCTCACTACTAATCTGTGTGTTCAAATTAATATTTTGGTCGATATTTAAAAAAATCCTCTTGTTTTTTGTTTTGCTTCTTATGGTTATAAGGCAGATGAAAATTGTCTAATAATGATGTTTTTATGGCTTTGCAAGATGTTGATGATGATGACTTAGATGCCTTATTAAGTTGAATACATCTTTATCGGTATTTATGTTAGATGTCAACTATTTTTTAATGATCATACTTTCGTTAGGTAGTTTAATTAATTTTCTAGTCTAGCCTTAACTTATTTTAACTTCATATTTCATTAATTGTTTAAAAATTTTAATAAATTATTTTGTTGTGCTATGAAACTGGGGGATATTTAGTATTTTAATCCCTCACAAACCAATAGGTTCAGCCGTAATTGATTCATTTTACAAGGAAAGAAGCAAATAATTAGTCAGACACATGAATAGAGCAATTTAAATTTCTGTCACTTTGCCTTTATCAAGATAGCCTTACACATTTATGTAATAATATTTAACAGATTGCATAGAAATAATGGATAAATGCGCACACAAACACATCCATATCGTATGTCTGTCTAGTAAACTATCACAAGCTATTATGAGATTAACCAGCTACAGGTATAATAGAAGCGGATTAAATAATACTTCTTAACAGATTTATTAGTTAGTCTTTATTTGGTATGATGATCTATGGTCTGAAGAAGAATTAATCAATCAAATACAATAGGATTTGTGTTTATTTCATGCACGCAAACTTGATTTAAAGAATTATTGCCACCACCCGCTACATCAGTGATTAATTAATCGTATTACCTATTCATGTGTGGCGAAAGCTGCAAAATGTTAATGTTAGTGACTGCATAAAAAGTTTGAAACCGATATTTCCAGTCAAGCACAATGTATAGAAGACTACTAGACGTGGGAGCCGCATATCTAATTTTGCTTTCCATTTATAAGCATTGCGATCTGATCCTCGCTAGTAAGTTTGCTATTGTACTTTGATTATCATCATCGAAACGCATCAGTACGTGTAACTGACGGTAGTTTTGCTATGTTGTTTGGCGACATGTTAAATACAATTGGGTTGCTGTTTACTTCAAACTTGCAAACGTGATTTAAAGTCTGAAGAATAAGAAAAAAAATGAGTACCGAAAATATTCTCTTTAAAAGATGAACTGGAACATTCCTTAATCAGACAAAAAAACTCAGACAAATGTGCTATGCACATGTTCGAAACAATCTATACAATTTTATTGACTTGAAAACCAAATTTGGGAGTTGATAGCTCAGTTATATTGCATTTCGCATGCTCTTAATAAAAATTGACGATAAAGTAGTTATACTCTTCTCCGGGAAAAGACTGAATGTTATGAGGTTCACGCGTCTCTTGAGAACACGCAACGGGGAATTGGATTGAATTTGTTACAGCATTTCGTGTCTAGAAATATTTATAATAAGTACAAAACCAAATTTAATATTTTTAAAAGATGCAGAAAGAAACAAAGCTATAAATCGTACTTGAATGCAATTATAATCGTAGATTATTAACTAGTGACACATATACACTGGGTCCCTGGTTATGCACAATTAAGAGAGACGTACTGATTTCGATTAAATTCCGAACTTGAAGATAAATTCAATGAAAAAATTCACAGATATTCATCTAACCTGCGAATTTTAATAACACTTGAGACTGCACTTGCAAGCGATTCTAACAATTGTGAAATACGCCCAAGTCTGTTAATGTAAATTACGAAATAATTCAGATTTGAAAACAACCACTTACTATAAACTTATTTGTGCACAGCATAAATAACAAGGGTCACTTTGTTTCGCAAGATCTCATTTTGACTGAAAGAAATGCTTTTTAATAAAAAATCTTTAAATATTCATTTAATATATGATAAGCGCGCTTTGAATGTAAGTCTAACCAATTGCTAAATAGGTTAATCAACGAACGTTTTAAACTGAACATAAGTGGCAAATGGGATAAAACATAGGTATAAAACTTACATATCATTATTTAAATCACACAAAATCCGGTTGTTAACAGTTATCAAAAGCAATAAATGAGCTGTTCGTGATAATTTTCTATCTCTTAGGTTGGATAAAAATATTATTTACTTTTTATTATAGAATATAAAAAAGTTGCCTGTGTGTCATTTAGTACCTATTCGCGCCAGTTTTGAGGACTGGTTCAGTTTTTAGCTGACGCTAGAACTGCTTTGCGAAGTTTACTTTATGAAAACCTAGGCAATGTTCGTTTAATTATATAAATGTTCATTTCAATACCACTTCCCCATGTAGTGTGGTGTCTGTTCAGTAATGACAGATTGTGGATGGTTAGTTGGAACTTTGGGTCTAAATGGATGTCATATGAGCTCCACCTAAAGGAAAAATTGACTAACCAAGTTACATTAGTTAGTATATAACTGAAAATTGTGTACAGTGTAGTGTGCGGCAGGATAGCTCAGTGGTTAGAGCACCAGATTCCGAAGCAGACGTGCCCAGGTTCGTATCCTGTCCGCGGCAAATTCTGTCCAGTACTTGATGAGTTCCCAATAAGGACGAAACCGGTCTACTGGATGAATTGCCTTTTCTACACTACACAATTCTTAATTTATACTGACATATGTAAGTAATTAATGCGTCAGGTGTTTATATCAAGACCGCAACCTTGATTATAATAACTTAGGCAACCGTCAATATCGAGAATAAATATTATTTATCTGTACAAAAGCGAAACTTTTGATCAAACTGCGTTGACCAATCGACGAGATGATCACGAACTGGATAAAATAATACGAACTTTTATGCGCGTCAAATCGAAATGACAGGATTTTCTTAAGATAATTACCAAATACAAAACCAGAAAGAAGTTAACGATGTATGACGGACTTTGGAAGTAAAGAAATGCTGTCCGATCTATGCACAAAGCGAAATAGCTTGCCGGTGTAAAGTACGCATTATAGGTGATGCATGCATGTTATAAGGCGCTACCATATATCTGATTCTCCTACCATTTCGATTTTGCCTATAGTAGGCTCTTATAAAATGGTTAATAACTAAGAATAATGCAAGAGCTAAAATATATCATACAAGATAATTGAAAGCAATATATTATGACATTGAAAAATTGTTTCCACGTTATGAACAGAAAAATTTCTTAGATTTCAATTTTATTCTTGAACAACCATATGATCTATTTATTAGTTAAATCTATCAAGTAGAGAGACAAAATAGCCAACGGCAACTCTTATCATGTCTACTTTTTATCTTAACCATTAGTGGAGTACTGGAAATTTAAATAGGGAACTTTTCCGCGTTTCGAAACACATTGTTATCATAAAATAATTTTATTAATTAAAGTTAAACGTACCATTCTATGCTTGACGGGACCATCTATTTCTCTAAATAGTTTATTTAGAAAGAAACCATTAGTGATAAGAAAATCACCATATACAATTTACGAAATTGGGATAAACACCAACCTGGTCGCAAAGCACAGCACAACTGCCGTCATTTACTCTTATTGACACGTTAATACTTTCCATTAGCATAATCAGAGCCTGACAGCACATTAACGAACGAGGATCATACTTCGGTTCATGTGTAAATTATCGAAATTCAGATATGCGGCTGTCATGCATAATATTTTTTTATAAAATGCGCTTGCCAGTAAATGTAGGCTGCACAAATTCTACGCCGTCACAAACATAATATTTTGGCAGCTTTTTCGCACTTATATAAGTTATATAGACATACATATTTTATAAAGAAGAAAGTAATCATTGATTACAATGTATGCAAAACTACTATTTGTAATAGTCGTGAATCCGACTTCCTATACTTTATGTACAAATTACATTTTTATCCCTATTATTCAGTTTATCGCCGTGCTCTGATGAAGTTCACTGAAGGTCGAAAGGTGCCAGTACGTGCGACTAACAGTACCTATCGCATGTTGTTCCACTCGTGAGCTACTATGTAACCGGTGTTTATTTCGATCTCGCCAACTTGATTTAAATATTTATTATCACCACCCGCACGATCAATGATTGTTGAGTTTTATATCTTAAATATAAGTAAGTGTTCGTAACTGCACAGAAAGTGTGTAGCCAACATTTTCATTCAAGTACAGAGTATCCCAGACTACTAGATGTGAGAACCACTTATCCGATCTTCCATAAACTATATATGCATTGCGGTTTGATCGCCGCTAGACATTTTTCTGTCTTTCTCTGCTGCTCATCATCGGAGGTGGAAATGCAATAGTAAATGTGATCGATGTTAGTTTTTCTATGTTTCGCGACTGGTATTTGTGTTTAGTTCAATAATGCAAACTTCATTTAAAGAATAATTTCCTTGTTCGTTCTGAATTATCGGCAAGTGTGTACGTTTTTATTAGTAATCACACAATCCTTTTCCTAATCTCATAACGCTCTGAGATATATTTGACCAAATGAAACCGTTCAACTATAAAAACATGTTAGATTAAGCACATATAACTAAAACGATTATTCGCAGTAGTATAAAATATTTTCATAATACTAATGCGAAAAGAAATTTCTTTCAGATGTTACATCTCAAAGCAAGAAATAAAATAATTGGCAATTGCAGCCTGAACGGAAAGTATAATCTCATGCACATTCGTTTCGTGCTTACTGGCGACTCATCAGTAGGGGCCGGTATTACGCCCTTTAACCACTATATATTCGGTAGAAGAATGTGGAATAATAGGACGGTACAATCTCCTAGACGAATGTGTACACCTGCAATAGTGAAGCTACCATCATCTAAAGTCAACGACAAAGCGACTTCAACGCTAACTCACACTATATAATATATATACCGAGTCTGTAAAGGATACTAACACTATGGCTATTGTGTTTGTAACTGATACCTTTTTTGAAATCGATGAGTACCGGATACTAACACTGGTTTCCGAGTCGGTACATGATACCAACCTGATGGATATAAATTTATGCTAAAGTTCACCCAAATTGAGAATTACAACAATTTCCGAACACCTGTTACTCCAGTTAAATCATACACTCTGGCCTTCATCGATATCAGTTATCACATTTCGCGGTAAGCATGACATCATTCTATTCAATATATTACAGTTAAATACTGTTTGTTGCGAAGAACTAATATATATATATATATACAAGTATGTATTAGGTTTTGCGAACCTAGTAACAAATTAGTTCAGTTGTGACCAGAAGGATAAACCAAAGGCAGCATGAACGGAAAGTATAATCTCATGCACATTCGTTTCGTGGTTACTAGCGACTCATCAGTAGGAGCCGGTATTACGCCCTTTAACCTCTATATATTTGGTAGAAGAATGTGGAATATTCCACATATATATTAGTTCTTCGCAACAAACAGTATATAGCTGTAATAAATTGGCAATTGGTCGGAAATGTTAAATTTGATACAAGAGAAAGTCCGTGTACCAAGGAAACTTAAAGTGTACAAACGCTGTCAATATGACTCATACATTAGAATTTCTTACAAAAACCTCTCTGCTTTTTCATGCAAATTGTAAAAAAATTGTTACTATAATTCCCTTATAATAAGATAGGAAGGTTATCTCTACAAAAGAACAGGTTAGCTTAATTTGTAAAGAATTAGCTGTAGACAGAACATCCCGTATTATTCGAACCGATAAATATCGCGATGCATAAATTTCCGTTAAAAGTAGGACAATGTAGTTATTGTCAATAAAATAAACTTTTTGCGTATTATTTTTTTCTCTGCACACGAACTTGCCAATAATTCAAAATTATGCAAGAATTGTGTCTAAAACATGACATCCGGCATCAAAATGCAAAATCTGAACTAAAACGCTGCGTGAATTTCTGAAGAAAAAAATATAAAAACAAATAGAGGCATTATCAATGCCGCGTTTTGCGTATGCGGGTAATAGCTGTACACGGGCAGTTACACAAAGATCCGATTTGTCACTTTTTCCAATTTTGTTTTGTCTTTGACCGGGTTGACTCATGTTTACTTCAATTGGAAATGCGGTTCTATCACATCTTTGTTTACTGGCGACGTTTCGGTGCCTGCTTTCCAGCACCATCATCAGGCAACACAACACTGATCACAATAGCAGATTTAAGCAAATGTGGTAACCTCGTTCCAAAACCATTCTATTTATATATATTTGACTCAACACTATTTTAATCATAGAATTTGTCTAAACTCAATATATAACTTTTTATAATTAGCAGACCAATCATTACCTCACCTATACCTCATCTCATCTCGTATGCAGAATATTTTAGGGGAGAGAGACAGTATCGAACCTTTTGTTATTTGTTATAACTGTATTGCTACTATGTCACGGTAATCAAAATTTAAAAATGCTAAAACTAAAACCTTGACTATCATATACTGTATTTTATTTAAAGCCGGGAACTCTAATGTATACAATGGTGTGTGAGGTATTGCGCACATAGCAACAAACTAGTTCAAATATGGAGCAGCAAGTAACGTAGATGGATGGAGAGTGAATGTTATATCGACGCTTAGGTGTACGATTAAAGAGAGAAAGATAGAGATAGCCTGGACAACTAACGTTTTTCAAAAAACTAATCGTAAGCACAATGCGAAGTTAATTAACTATTGGAAATAATTGCATAAGAATATTTGCTGATATGACTAAAATACTTCATTACATATATATCTAGATATAATATCGTAAAACCTTTATATATATATATATATAAATAAATAGAGAGAGAGAGAAAAAGGACCATTGATAATTATTAAATATGAATAATTTCTATTCTTATTATATATTTATTTATTACGTTAGTCACACCTTATATCAATATATAAAATACATGTCAATATGTATAAAAACATATATATGAATATAAGCAACAGTATGAGACCAACATCCCTAATCCTATCTATATTTATATATATAAATATATATATATATATATATATATATATATATATATATATATATATATATTATGTGTATAGAATAAACCTATCAATCTACCCATAGGCCTATCTATATATCCGTCTATCTATCACATTTTGGTTTCCTCTTAAAAGGATACATGGTAGCTATTAACCATGAATATCTTCTCTATGACTAACATATTATACATTTATTAAGATATTCCTACCTTACATAAATATAGAAAATATAAGCGACAATGTAAGTCAAATGTGTCTTATCTAATGTTCTATCTACTAACCCTTGCTAAATCGGTATACCGTCTTTTGGAACATTTTTATTGAGAAAAATAAGTATATAGGAAATTGATATTGGTACAGATCATTCGCAATCAGTTTTCTATAAGCGAGGTTTTTTACTTAGGTTCCCACTTAATTCATGTTCCGCAGCCTCACGTTTTCTGACCATAGAAAATACTTCATTAAATATTGGGCCCAATGATTTTTCTACCGATGTTACATTCATTACACCTTTTCCTGATTTTATTTCAATTGACTCTCTAATTAGTCTAGTTAATCTGTTGCAGTTGCATAACGCGATGCGTTTACATCCTTCCCAGTCTATTTCATGACCCATTTCCTTCGAATGCCTAGCTAGGTCTGATCTTTGAATGTGTCCATATTTGCAGGCTGTCTTATTTTCACCTCTACGAACCTTTATAGGTCGCATGGTTTCGCCTATATACCTGAGATTACATTCTTTACAAGGTATTGCATATACTCCTGATGTCTCGAGGGGTTCTACTCTTTCTTTTTGGTTAGGTAGTTTATTGCCTATAGTAAGCAATTGTCTTAAAACTGTTTTAATATTGTATTTAGCTGCTATTATTCTAATTTTCCTGCTCAATTTAGAATCAGGTAATACCATAATTTTGTGCTTATCCGGTTCCGTTTCCTTCTTTACTTTGTTTATTATATTATTGTTAAATCTCTGTAACATCTCATCTATTAATCTATCTATTATACTTGACGGATAGCTATTTAGTTTGAATATTTCTTTTAATCTCCTCATTTCCTTATCTCTATTTTCTATATCCACTATTCTAAGACTTCTTAATATCATGGATTTAAGAATGCCTATTTTCATTCCATATGGGTGATTTGATAAGAAATTAAGAAGTAGTCCTGAATAAGTCTCTTTTCTAAAAATAAAATAAACTTTTTGCGTATTATTTTTTTTCTGAACACGAACTTGCCAATAATTCAAAATTATGCAAGAATTGTGTCTAAAACATGACATCCGGCATCAAAATGCAAAATCTGAACTAAAACGCTGCGTGAATTTCTGAAGAAAAAATATAAAAACAAATAGAGGCATTTGTTACCGCTAAACGAATCGCAACTAGTAAAGTAAATTTTAAAATAATTTCTCGCAGCAGTAGAACAAAACATAAAAATAGCAGTTTAAAAAAAATTTTTATTTTCACCGGATTTCAGTTCGACTGCAGTTTCTAGTACTTTATACAGTAAATTTTGAAAACAAAGGCGGATAATATTCAACTGAATGCATACATTCTCCAACAAAGAAGAACTAGTATAAATCTCACAGGTAGAGGCACATCAAGATGCAAAATAACTCAAATACAAGCGCACAATTCACCAGTTAATATTCAATTCATGTATAAGTTCTTCTTCATATTTAACTTTGAGGAACGGTTTTTACAACCACTGTTTACGCAATACGAAGCTCATCTTAGGTTATTGCTTGAAAACAACAAATGAAAATCCGCTTGGTTAGGGAGGGGATTTTTATAAACTTTCTTTCGTTGTTAACGTCAGGGTCTCTCTTTTGTTATCTGTATTTAGCATAACATGCGCTTGGGCCCAAATTATGTTATCGCTCAGTCTTACCTACGTAGTGCACTGGGAAGCTATTGCTTACATGCAGATAAATGCAAAAATGAATATTCACTAATGCTGAGGTCTTACGAAAAGGCATCATCATCATCATCATCATCATCATCATCATCATCATCATCATCATCATCATCATCATCGTAATCATCATCATCATCATCATCATCATCATCATCATCATCATCATCATCATCATCATCATCATCATCATCATCATCATCATCATCATCATCATCATCATCGTCATCATCATCATCACCAACACCACCATCATCATCATAATGCACAGTTATGCAAAAGACATATAACCACGAGAGAAACAAATTACGACATTTTTTATATATAACGACAAAAATGATAATTTGGGCATAAAAATTATTTTTGAGATTTATGAGAGATAGTACCTAGTTGCTATGACTATATTTAACTAGATAACATACAGAAGTGAGGCAAACTCCACGTCTACACAAAACCATTATTAACGCAAGGCAACATCAGCAAGACAGCCTAATTGAAGGGTTTGACTGTATTACGTCATTAACAAAACCAAACTTCACAGCTAAAACTGTCCTAATAAGTAAAGAATGTTAAGAAGATGATTCTATTAGCTATCTACCACTGATCTCGACTTGGTGCCATATCGCGCGGGGTTTCCAACCAAGAACTGTGATGCGTAAGCCTACCCCATCATGGAAAATGAGTGGGTCTTACGTTATCCAATTTAAATTTAGTTGACTTTAACTGTTTCTACGTGTCAAAATCCTCCCAAATTGTTTCTTACGCCAATCTGGTACTGGGTGAGAGAATATTCCTCTACTGGGCAATCGAATTGAGGGCATCCGCAAACCGTGACAAAGTCAACGTAGTTGATGGAGCCTTATTTACATTTCTAGCAAAAAACACTTATTAGCCGATACAAAAATATACCTACGGATGTCAGCGTTGGTTCGTCTTTGTTGGTTACCAACATATGCAATGCTTTTCAAACAACAATGATCGAATGCCTCGATAGTTTGCCGTCGTACTCTGATGATGATCATGGAAGGTCGAAACGCGTCAGTGCGTTGCAGCTGGCGGTAGTTTTTTATGTTGTTCGTAGACTGGTTAAATACAATGGGGTTGGTGTTTACTTCAAGCTCGCAAACTTGATTTAAAGCATTGTTACCACCACCCGCGCAATCAATTGTTAAATTGTATTGTCTATATATGTATATGTGGCGAAAGCTGCAAACAATTAATGTTCGTGACTGAACAGAAGTTGTGCAGCCGACATTTCCAGTCAAGTTCAATGTATGCAAGACTGCTAGAGGTGAGAGCCGCATATCTAAATTTGATTTCCATATATATTTAATGCGGTTTGATCCTCGATAGTCAGTTTGCCGTCGTACTCTGATGATGATCATGGAAGGTCGAAACGCGTCAGTGCGTTGCAGCTGGCGGTAGTTTTGTTATGTTGTTCGTAGGCTGGTTAAATACAATGGGGTTGGTTTTTACTTCAAGCTCGCAAACTTGATTTAAAGCATGTGCAATACTTCTCAAACAACGATGATCGAATGCCTATAAGCGTCTAATATCTTTAACACTAAGGAACCAAATATCACTAGTGTATAATAAAACGGCGCGTAAAAATGCATTGTAAACAAGACTGGTAAGGCAGAGTGAAGTAAGCACATTAGTCCACAAATTGCGAAGGTTCAAGAAAGTTACTCTAGGTTTCGCGATTCTCAAACTCACCTCGTCAGACATATTGCCTGAGTTATTGATAGAGTTCCCAATGGATGTAGACCTGTCAACTATGTCTAGATTTGCACTCTGCAGCCGCAAAGTTAAAGTGAGTGGTGGGTGATCCTGTAAAAGCATCCTACATTTAGAGGGTGCGAATTTCAAAATCGAGAGACGAAACAACCTCTGTTAATCTATTCAAGGTAGCCTGAGCAGAATCTCGATTTCCAAATAATAGTTCGGTATCGTCTGCATAGTCGAGATCGACTAGTTTACTGCCCGGGAGACCTTCAACAACTGCGTCTTGAATGTGTGGAAGAGTATTATTCATAAAAGCACCGATTTAAAAAATAAACCAATTGTGGGTATTGGACAACCTTGACGAACACCACTGCTTGTTGTTAAGTTATGCATTAATTCGTATTAATTCGTAGACTATAACGCGACCAGAAGTATTTGTGTAGAGAGCGCGTATAATATTTAAAAAAAATTGTGGTCACACCACTTTTCGACAAAATATCGAATAAAGCATTGCGATCCACAGAGTAAAATGCACACTGGAATTCTAAAATTCAGCTATTGTATGACGACGATATACATGTCACATTTCAAGAACTTGCCTTAACGTAAAAAAGTATTATTTATATAATCCGGCCTGTTCTTCTCTAGTGTGTGATTCACATGAAGCGCTAAAACTATGTAGGATAATGAAAGAAACTAACCTAGATACACCTGGAGCCAAACTTATACCATGACTCATTCCAAGCAAGTGGTACCATCTCTTCATTCCATACAGTAGGAAAAAGGATACTCAGAGTACTCGAAATTATATCGCCGCCCTCCTTAAATAAGCTCGAAATCAAATCATCGGGGCCTGCGTTTTGCGGTGTTTGAGAGTCAGGATTGAATTCCGTATTTCTAGCTCTGATGGTTATTCTAAATCAACATTCCACACCGTTGATAAAAGCATTTATTAGGGAATCGGAACTGACATAGGTGCCCAAGAAAATTGACTTTTGAAGTGTTCAGCCCACCAATCAAGATGACTTATTTTATCGGTTATTAGATGGTTGTAATTATAATTTATTGTTTTACTAACTGTTAACTTTATCAGAACTGTTTTGTGGATAAGTTTGAATAAATAGCTACTTGTACCTAATGCGAACCCTTCAAACTTTATTGTCCAAAAGAGCTCGAATTCGACTTTTATTCTTCGCTTTATTTGATCTCTTACATTTCTACGAATATAATTATGAGCCGAGCTTTGTAGAATTTGGCACCTTATTTCAAGTATCTCCATAGATTTTACAGAAAACCAACGATTAGTTCTACGACGGCCTACAATGCTACATAATGGTAGTACCTAATTGTACATAGTGGAGCTTCACTTCGTCAAAAGTAAATTCAAGTTTTCGCCATCAAGGCCAGTTATTTTTGCTATAAAACATCTTCATACTTTTGCTTAATGGACAGTTGTTCAAGTTTTTATTATTTATTTTCTCGGAAAATTGTATTTCAAGTCTACAACGTATAAATGCGTCGTCCGAGTAGACATAAGTGTTCCAAATAGAACCATAATCCTGAATGCAACCACGCCAGCTATAAATAATTACTACATTATTTGAGTCTAGTTTTGTTCGGGGACTGAACGACGCCTTGTGGTACAATGTCTTATACTATATCCGAATTTTGTGCTACGTAAATTGAATCTTCATTCCGCGTAGGTATCGTGTATCTTCCACATAACTTAAATTCTGCGTTACTGAAACGAAAAACTTAAGCATTCATGCCACCTATTACCAAGACGGTATCCGAGCTTCTTGCTCTACTTTGCAAAGAGCTTAGTTCGGAGTAAAAAGAGTCTTTTCTTTCGTTTTTGCTGCAATGGTTAGGAGCCTATTCAGATATTACGAAAATGCAGCAATGATTTCAGTGTTTTGTATTGATTTATTAGATGTATTTGAACGTGCCGCACGAAGTCAGCCACTTACAGGATTCTATTCTGTTCATCATGCTTCAGCTCGTGTTCTATTGGCAATAACGACGCCCGACTTACATGCAATTATGTATCGTTGTTGAGCACCTAGTAATAAATTAGTTATATATTGACCAGAAGGATAAACCAAATACAGCATGAACGGATAGTATAATTTCGTGCACATTCGTTTCGTGCTAACTGGCGACTCATCAGTAGGAGCCGGTATTACGCCTTTTACATACTATATGTTTTGGTGAGGGAATTGCGAAAATAAGTCGGTGCAATCTCCTAGACGAATGTTTAAACCTGCATTAGTAAAGTTAACATCATATATAGTCTCCTCAATGCGATTTCAGCGATAACTCACACTATATAATATATATACCGTGTCTGTAAAGGATACTAACATCATGGCTAGTGTGTCAGTAACCTATACCAACATTATAGTATCGAAAAGGTACATGGTACTAACACCATGGTTGCCGAGTCGGTACATGGTACCAACATGATGGATATCAATGTATGCTATAGTTCACCGAAATTGAGAATGACAACTATTTCTGAACACCTGTTGCTCCAGTAAATCCATACACTCTGGACTTCATCGATATCAGTTATCACATTTCGCGGTAATTATGACATCATTCAATTAAATATATAACAAATAGATACCGTTTGTGGCGGAGAACTAATATATATGCAATTCTATATTACGCGTTGGCACCTAGTAAAAAATTAGTTCAAATTATTTGGTAAACTAAACCGGTCTACTTTATAAATTGCCTTTTTTACGGCAGGGAGGCTCAGTGATTAGAGCACCAGATTGCGAAGCAGACATGCCCAGGTTCGAGCCCTGTCCGTGGCAAATTCTGGTCAGTACATGATGAGTTCCAAAAAAGGACGAAACCGGTCTACTGGATGAATTGCCTTTCTACACTATACAATTCTTAGTTTATACTGGCATATGTAAGTAATTAATGGGTTGATGTTTATATCACGCTCGCAGGCTTGATTATAGTAAATGTCATCACAACCCACGCAATTAATGATCGTTTAATTAAATTAGAATTGTACTAAAATGCACATTCCCGATAACGAAGACATCAAGTTAACCTAAAACACACAATGAATACACGATTTATTAGAAAGAAATCATTTTTTTCAATTTTTAATGTATTTTTAATTTTTCCCAATATCCTATTAGCAATACAGTTACTAATATTTCCATAATTGTTGTTGCTATTAATGCATCTACTCATTCAACTACTTATAATACTATTAATTCTACTTCTTTTACTGGTAATATTACTATTATTATTGCTAATAATAATAATATCAATGCAATTACTACCACCAATACTACTCTTATCAAAACGGCTACTACTTCCACTATTACTATTATTATTATTATTATTATTATTATTATTATTATTACTACAAGTATTACTACTACTATACCTGTTTCTACTACTCTACTACTATAGTACTATATATATATATATATATATATATATATATATATATATATATATATATATTCTAACGTAACAAATAAAGTGACAATTACTTATTGTTGTTGTAGTAAAACTTCTGCTTTTACTACTACAATATATTCTACTACTACTAAATCTATTATTGATTCTAAAACTTCTGTAACTGTTGCTAAAGCTAATGCTATTGATAAACTTATCACATGTGCAGCTCGCCTATATTGAACTTCTTCTAACCTGGTCTATCATATTCGTAAATGAGATTAAACTTATGCGTGTGAATATGTTGCAAACAATTATATTCTGAAAACTGAAAGAAGATATCGAATTTGTCCTTGCAAAGTCACCTGAAGACAGGTGTACAACAATAAAACATGATTAATTTTTATTTTAAATAAAATTTAGAAATAGATTAAAGTAAGTTTGGGTGTGTCCCAAGGCAATTTGCGAAATTATTTAAATCACTGATAGGTAATATCTCACTTCTTGACACGTAACTAAATACGTTTGAATTATATGAATGCAGATTGTAGCAGATTTCAAAGAAATGTGATTGCAAGCGCCAAATGTCGCGTAATCTTGTCGATAAAACGTTTAAGTTAATACGTAACTAACTGACGGTAGTTTTGCTATTTTGTTCGACGACTGGTTAAATGTAATATGATTGGTATGTACTTCAAGCTCGCAAACTTGATTTAAAGTATTGTTACTGCTACCCGCACAATCACTGACTGTTCATATGAATACATCGTTTCGCAGTTGGTTTATTTTCAGTTACTGGGCAGTTACGAATCGCAAGAGATGGCAAACAATATTAATTCAATCGGCCCTTGAATGAGTCTTATTTCTGAAGGCGATCTATCAAGTTGACCAAAGTTTCTTCATTATAGGTTGCCATATGAGTTGTCTATTCATGGAGTATTTTGCCGTAAGTAAATTGTCATTAAAATAAGGCACTGTCAAGGGTAAGACGCAAGGTATTGGATTGCATACATCAAGATGTTTTGGTCAGGTGATACCGTTTATCTGAAAACTCATCTATAACTTAATTAATTGTGAATCAGCGCATTTCTCGCAATGACAGTACCTTGCACTTGAATAACCATAGATAATTGAGCTCGGCCTCCATAGAGGAATTAGAAATAATTTTATTGGTGTGGAAAGATGATAGTGAAGATTACATGATCAGTGCGATGGTGACACAAAAAATATGCAATTATGTATTACGAGTTGCTTACCTAACAACAAACTGATTCAAATAGGGCCATAAGGATACAACTAAATCAGCATAAGAAGGTGTTTGTAATAGATCGTAACATTTCCTTTATGTATATTTTAGATAAATAAAATTCGCCAAAATTAGCGTCTTAAAGCGCGATTTGGACAGATTCCATCTATTTTTTCAGATTAAAAGAGATATTGGCATAAATTGGGTTAATTTTATTGTAAATAATTATTTAACGACTATATAAGGAATGAAAGTCCTTAAAACCAGTACCCGAGTGTCGCCTGAACTCCACGTCAGCAGTTTGTGTTCATTCAACCACGTTAATTATAGGTTAATTGACAATGTGTTATCTCAACTATTTTGTATTTTTAAACATCCATGCAAGCAACTCCAAAAAGGACATGCAAGACGTCAAGCTATAATTGTAAAATTGCAGGCAAAAGACTATTTACTTTTAAAGTATACTTCAGTGTAGTTGAACAATTTTATGCTAGCTATGATTTGTTACTTTCCAAACGTTTATTTACCTGTCGGTTCTTTATTGAAGTTCACGTTTACTAAATCATCAATTTGATGATTCGCTTTAAGTCTGTTTTGGCTATTAATCAATTAATTTGTCATTCATTTAATCTTTGGCAAACTTAAACATACAACCGTGTATTATTTAATTTTCTATAAACTTTGACTTAAGATAACATTTCGCTGGTGTTTCGTACAATATATCTTTAAAATGACTGTACGCTAAATAACAATATTCCTATACGTTTCCTTCTATTCTATATTTCTTTTATTACAGATCACCTATTGTTACTAATATATAATAATTAAAAGTTCTTCTGGATCAGTAGACCGTGTCGAGTTTACTCCTGTCTCAAGCGAGGAAAAATGAAATTTAATAGTGATAGTGGCTACTGCAGTTCGTATCGTTATTAATGCTTATTTTTGTCTACTCTAATATTCATGAGAGAAATTTGAATTTTATTCGCGGGACTGAATTTTCACCATCGTTTTAATAAGCCTACACTTCTGATGGAACCTCCATGGAACCAGATGTTGCAAGATAAATTGTACGTGCATGTTTTATATGTCTGCTTGTGGCGGTAATATTCCAAGAACTCAAGTAATTGAATTTTGTGGTGAACAATAAGTTAGTAACAGTTTATTTGTTTACTTTAAATATCTGCTGCTAAAATCTTACGTGTAATTCGAAATTTCACAATATACTAGCACATTTTCTAAGACCCAATGCATATGAAGTAATTCGGTGTAAATAACAAAAAAAATCACAACAAATTGTACGCAATTTAGAATGATTTGTCTAGAGCGTCAATTTAGAAGACACATAATATAACACAGCTTCACATAGCGCTAGAAAATTTCAATGAGTATTAACCTCTGCAGCCAAATCAAATTAGGTTTTGTTCAGCTAGTCATGCTTCAAATACTCATTCCATCAAAAATAGCGTACTGCAAGGATTTGCTTTTCATGAGAAGTTGATCTAATTATAATTGTACTTTTTATGACCAGATAACAAGAATAATGCCGAAACAGTTAGAAAACAACAAATAATTGAGCGGAAATTTATGTATCTGCTGGCTGATTTAACTGTGCTGCGATAGCCGTTTTAACTAATGCCTACATTAAAAGAATGCAATCACCATAATTAGCATTGTCGACCTTTATTTCTTTTGCGAATAAGGCAAAAACTCATTCTTATGACAATGACAATTCTTTCTTTTTTGGCAGAGATAACTTGTTCTTCGAGAATACGCAAAGGAATTAGCATGAATTCGTAGCAAAATTACCGGCCTATACATAATGTTTTTTATATAGACTGGATAATGAGAGAATATTATACGAACCCAGTTTTACACCTCTAGCAATCGTTTGTTCACGGACGAATGGCGATTTCATCGCGAAATTTGATTTGTTATGTCTGTTCAGTATCTGACCAATTTCTTTTATTTTTGTGCATGCATAATTGAACGATTTCTAATTATTTACATTCCTATACATTGGTGCACTTTAATATTGGTAAAACAATTATTGGCGGATAATAAGCGAATTGATTTAGAGTCTTTGATGTATTTTAAACCAAGGCTGGTTATTCCTGTGAATGATTTAATCAAAAATTAGCAATTACATAATTACGCGAACATTTGTTGCGCGGGCGATGATAACAATTACTATAATCAAGTTTGCGATCTTGACATAAACACCTAACCCACTGTGTACATATATTTGTCAGAATGAACTAAGCATTTTTTTGTGTAGAAAAGACAATTCATCCGATAGACCAGATTCATCCATAATGGGAACTCATTACGTACTGGCCAGAATTTGCCATGGACAGAGCTCGAACTTGAGCACGTCGGCTTCGGAATCTGGTTCTCCAACCACTGGGCCACCCTGCCGCACACTACAGAATTTTCGGTCATGTGCATACCAGTGTAACTCCGTTAATATTTTTCTTTTAGGTGGAGCTCATATGGAATCCATTTAGACCCAAAATTCCAACTAATTATCCCCAATCGGTCATTACTGAACAGACACCACACTACATGGGGAATTGGTATTGAAATGAACATTTATACAATTAACAGTGGTTTCGCCGGAGTAATAACAATTATTATAACCAAGGTTGCGCTTTTGACAGAAATACCTGACTCATTAAGCAAATACATTTGTCAGAACAAACTAAGAATTGTATATTGCAGTAAAGGCAATTCATCCCGTAGACCGGTTGCGTCCGTATTGGAAACTCATTACGTACTGGCCAGAATTTGCACTATACCATGTTACCTTATTAATTGACATTTAATTGACTTTTTATGGCAGGGTGTCCATCTCGTACATGTTGTCAGCGTAGTTTAAACTTTCATAAAGCGATAAATTCAATTTATCAATAAGAAGGGTATAATCCCGACCGGGAATTCATCAAGTACGTGCTAGGGACTGAGTCTTGAACCGAGGCACATTTACTTCGAAGTTTTGCGCTCATCCACTATGTATATTTAGACATTAATTTACATATTTCATTATTTATGCTAAAATCATTTATGGTAGTATAACGTGGCATAACAGAACGGCAAAACGCAAATTTGCATATTTGTTTTCTTTGTTCTCTGAAAACATTTTTTCTTTCTGATTTCAAGCTAGGTAAATACCATTTAAAGCCATTTAAATACACGGCTTCATCAAATTATGGTATATACATGCATTGGTTTTTCATACTGGTCAATGGGCTCGCTTAAGCTACCATTTTTTTGTAAGGGTGATAATAAAATTTATTTAAATCAAGGTTGCGGTCTTGATGTTGACACTAATCCAATTATATACAAACGTTTGTAAGAATAATCTAAACATTCTATAATGTAGAAAAGCCAATTCTTTTAGTACACTGGTTTCATTCATATTATGAACTCATCACGTACTATCCAGAATGTTAGTTAATACATAACTGAAAATTGTGTGTACTGTGCGGCACATGACTCATTGTTTAGAGCACTAAGTTCCGAAGCAGACGTGCCAAAGTTCGAGCCCTGTCCTCGGCCAATTCAGGCCAGTATGTGATTATTTCTCAATAAGGACGAAACCGGTCTAGAAGATGAATTTCATTTTCTACACTATACAATTCTTAGTTAATACTGAAAAATGTATGTATTTAATGTGTCAGATGTTTTTATCAAGATCGCAACCTTGATTATAGCAATTCGCATTAACATTTTATGGCGAGAATGGTCATATTGCCAATGGCCGTGTGGAAACAACTTTGACCGATTAATGCTAATTTGCAATCTGGCTGATTATGCAATATATGATATTTTTGCTGCTAATTAGAAGGCTCTAGGAACTTTGTGGTCTCAACAAGGTTACAAACGACTGAAGTCAGACCCATTTAGAACTGAACGAAATGGTGGAATTAGTGTATTGATTTACCCCACCAGTCGCAAGTCCAATTATTATCAAATTGTAATGCGGAAACAATGATTCTTGGAGTGGTGCTTGTGAGGTCTGCACGAATACGTCTATTTTTCAACCGATTTTTATGAAACGAGGGTAAATCAGAAAATAATTTTTGTATTGAAGTAACAATTCTGCCAACTAGCAAGCTTACACAGCGAAATTTATATATACGAGTTTTTTCGTCATAGCCCATAAATTTTTAATTATCTGGTTATTTATGTTGTTTATTTTTTAAAACATTGTCTAACTACTTTGAGATTCTTAGTTTGCATCGAACGGACAATAGCAGAATGAACAATGTGATATATTACATGCACAAGCAAACACACTCTGTTAATTAATTTGCGTTGTGTTAAGTAGAATTTTGTAGTGTTTGGAACTTAAGTGTGCTAGTGTGTTTATATGTAGAATGCAAAATTTCCAAAATTCGTGATCCATTTCATTTTGTATTTGAATGAACATGAAGAAGTCTGCATAGTTTGTAGTGTGCTATGAAGAGATGTGTTTGTTAAAGTCACATATGGGGAAGTATGGTCTTATCTATATGTTGTTAGGACATTTAATATGAAATGAGATCTTTCAGTTTGGCTAAATGAGTACATTGGTAATCAATGACATTGAACCACCGCAACTGAAGTCCTCTATGCGGAACTTCGTCAATCGATACAGATAATTCAGGGATGCCCTACCTTATTCTTGAACAAATTTTGTATCAGATGACGGCTCCCTTAATTTTTAAATGTTCTTTCATTACTCTGATTACTTTTGAATATGTTAACTTAAACAATGCTGTATGAATTCATTTCGTGAGAATTAAAATATGTGTTGATTCGTTAAAATAATACTTTGGGCCTAAAATAGTATTTTATTTAGTGCATAAAATGCGCAAAATATTTAAAAGGCACGCTGTCATTGAAAATAAGTGTCAGCCAAGTGTACTAACGCATTGAAACACGTCGTGGTACTCAAATGCATATAGGTTGCGCAGGCGGTAGTAACAAGGTGGTATTCAAGGTTTCGATCTGGATGTAAACACCAGTTCCATTATATACAGAAATTATTCAGTATAAACTAGGCATTGTATAATATAGAAAAGGTAATTCATCCAGTAGATTGGTTTCGTCCTTATTGGAAACTCTTCACATACCCTCCGGAATTTAATTCAAATAGGGCTCGAACCTGGGAATATCTGGCTCAGTGGTTAGAGCAACAAATTCTGAAGCAAACGTGTCTAGGTTCGAGTATTGTCCACGGCAAATTTCGGACAGTACGTGAAGAGTTCTTAATAAAGACGAAACCGGTCTACCAGATGTACATGATCATGGAAAGTCGAAACGCGTCAGTGCGTTGCGGCTGGCGGTAGTTTTGTTATATTGTTCGACGACTGGTTAAATACAATGAGATTGGTGTTTACTTCAAGCTCGTAAACTTGATTT
The DNA here is from genome assembly GCA_029291075.1 of Eudiplozoon nipponicum. Lineage (NCBI taxonomy): Eukaryota > Metazoa > Platyhelminthes > Monogenea > Mazocraeidea > Diplozoidae > Eudiplozoon > Eudiplozoon nipponicum. The sequence continues at coordinate 46,741 of JAQBSW010002912.1, forward strand.
AAAGAATTGTTGCCACCACCCGCGCAATCAATTATTGCTAAATAATATGGACATGTTGGATCTGATCTTGCTCGCCATACAGTGGAGACCGGCATCTTATTTACTGGGATGATTGTCGATGAATATGTAGACGTAACAAGATGACGAGATTGATTAGTGAATTTATTGAGTTTGTGTTACGAGAGGAAAATCTATGGAAAATTCTTTAGCTTCCGTTTGGTATACATAATTAGCTAATGGTTGCAAAAGACGATTGTACGAATCAGACTCTAAAGCTAGCTCCAGTAAAGTATTAATAATATAGAATTAAAATTAACTTATCTGTATTCTTCTTATCTCATTACTGGATATTCAGTTATTTAGAGTGAAATCATTCTAAATTTCATGCTTTAACTGTTTTTTTTATTGATTAGGATTCTTAGTTAGTTCAACCATATTAAAGGACTTCTATCTTCTTAAATTGCTTAAACTTTCACTAAATAATTTTCATAATCTTCTTTTCTCCCATCACTTATTTTAATTCAAATCTGAATTAAAGTACATGCTTTACTGAATCTGATCAATTACCCGAATATAACTTTTTATGTCTTACCTCCAGACCATCTATTGGAAACACTCTGGTATTATATAATTTGAGATGTATAGAATAAAATAATTCTTTTGGAGTACGAGGCTTAATAGAATTCGTAGTACCCTTTCCATGTGCAAAAATAAAAGGAAATTTGCCGCAGACAGCGCTCAAACCTGGGCACGTCTGCTTCGGAATCTGGTGTTCCAACAACTGTGCTACTCTGTACAAGACAAGTTTCTTTCTCATATTCTTCTCAATTATCTACAAATGAATATCCCTGTATATATAAATTGAAAAGCGAAACAAGGTAGAAAAATGTTAACACGGAGAGAGAGAATGAAATAAATGAACAACCAATCAATTGTGTGTGTCACCTCCAGTTCAATCTCAATGCCTGAATATTATACTTCTGCTTGCATAAATCCGGATACGATTTGTTTATGCATAGATCTTCGTGTGGCTAAATCCATTGTGTTATTGCACGTCTGTAGGTTTCAAATATGTGTTGCGCAGTTACAGACCTTTATTCACCATTCGATTTAAAACAGGCGTTAAATTTGCAATTATCCCTCAGCGGAATTAGTAAAAGTCTGGTCGATCGACCCACGTAAATTGATCCACAACTTGCGCATTTATATTGGTAAATGATATTTGATACCGATATTAACGCCTTTTTCTCTTTGATTTCTGGTAACGGTAAGTGTGTTACTCTAAATAGCTCTCGCAGTTTATCTGCATTAAATGTTCGTCTTAATACCACTTAAACTTTCTTTTACGCTATTCGGGAAACGCATCCGCCTTAAATGGGATGTGCAGGTAGACTGCTTTGTTTTCTGGTCAAAAATACGCCTGTTTCTGTTTACTTCCCCTTTTACAAATTGATTCAATCAGTTGTATACTATAGCCATTAGACATTAAACCATTTATTGCTTTATTACACTCGCTGTCTTTTGAATCTGGAATATCCAACCTGTCAATTCTTGAAAAGCAGCCACGAACTGTTGATAATTTATATTGAAACGGCACAAAACTGTCGTAATGCAAATAAAGTGCGATCAAGTTGGTTTTTGTTTATTTTTCTATTTTTATTTACCATTTCTTCATTTCTTTAATAGCATATGTAAGAAAGACACACAATAATCTTTCTCGTGCTCTGACCTAAAACCGCCATTCTTATGCGCTTTGTTATTCATGATTGCGACCCGTTCTTCAGGACATGGAAAATATTATCCCATACCGTAGTTATTGATCAAATTTACTTATGTCACTCCTTAATGATGTGCTCTCCAATTGCCCTAGAAACTCTCGATGTGTCGAAATTATGGAAGTCATCCTTATAATAAATGCGATGTTGATTTTGAGGCAGTTTTTAATTGCTATTTGAAAAAAACAGCCGATTAGATCCTACAAGTATTGATTATGCGAAAATTGGTTCAAGGCTACTTTATTTGACCAAGCGTCACATTTGAATTCCTCCAAATGTGCAGTACAGCATGCATTGAGAAAGCAATATTTAAATTCGCTTAAACATATCATCAGAGATACAGATATCAAAATATTACGCACTGATAAAGGAAAATGTGTTGTTTTAATGGACAAATCCAACTACCTACAAAAAATGGAAAACGTGATGAATGACAATAAACAAATTCACGCGGCTAGACGATAAATCGGATGAAATCAAAAAAGTTTAGCGCAAAGATATAAATGAAATTAAGATCTTGACAGATGCCGGTTTAATTAATGAGGCCAATGCACATAAGCTAAAGCCAAATGGATCATCAACACAAACAATGTACGGATTAACAAAAACACATAAAGAATGTTGTCCTATGAGACTAATTTTATCAATGGCCAATTCTCCGTTTCATGCATTGGCTAAATGGTTAGTTCGTATACTGAAACCATTGCGCAAACTACTAGGTAATTAAACGAACATTGGTTGCGCGGGTGGTGATGAAAATTATTATAATCAAGGTTGCGGTCTTGATATAAACACCTGACCCATTATTTGCTTACATATGTCAGTATAAACTAAGAATTGTATAGTGTAGGTTATTAATCGGTTGCCGATTCTTTTGATATAAATTTTAAAATAAGATTATGGTATCTTCTGAAGCTACGACTTTTTAAAAAAATGTTCCAATTGATGAAACCATTGACATTTTAGTCCAAAAGGTAGAACAAGACATATTGAAATCATCGGTGCCAGGTTAAATTCTACGCAAGCTTATATTATTATGCACGAAAGACGTAAGGTTTCGTTTTAATGGAAGCATATATAAACAGACTGATGGTGTCGCAATTGGAAGCCCCTTATCTCCAGTGTTGGCTGAGATTTTTCTAGGGAATCTAGAGAACACATTATTAAGGAATGACATAAGTAAATGTGCTCAATATAAACGGTACGTGGATGATATTTTCCTATTCCTAAAGAACAGGTCGCAATCACGAAAATTGCTTTAAAGTTTCAACAATGCAATTAAGAATATCCGTTTCACGTCAGATCACGAGAAAGATGATTGTTTGCTATTTTTACATGTACTATTAAAGAAAGGAAGAAATGGTAAATTAAATAGAATAATTAACCATAAACCAACCTTGTCTGCACAGTATTTGCATTACATCAATTTTGTGCTGTTTCTATATCAATTATCAACAGTTCGTTGCTGCTTTCAATAATTTACAGTTTTGTTAGTCCAGATTCAAAGGACAACGAATATAATAAAGAAATAATTGATTTAACGTCTTATGGCTGATCTAGACAATTAATTGAATCAATTATTAAAAGGGGACGTAAACAACAACACAAGAAGGTAGTCTACCTGAACATCCCAATAAGGGGATGCAGTTTCCCAAATAACACAAAAGAAAGTTGAACGGGCATTAAAACGTGCATTAAATGCCAATAAACTATTAGTGCTATTTTGAGATAACACATTTGCCTCTACCAGCAATCAAAGAGAAACAGGCGCTAATGCCGGTATCGAATATTATTTACCAATATACATGCGCAAGTTGTCGATCAACTTACGAAGGCCGATCGACCAGACGGTTAGTTACTCGAATGAGAGTACATTTCAGCTTAAACGCCTGTTTTAAATCAAATGGTGAATACACGTCTGCAATTTCGCAACACATCGTTGAAACCTCATAGGTACGTTCTCCAGACGTAGCAATTTAGATATGCAATAACAGAAGGGAGTTAGTCACATACGAAGCTTTATTGATGAAATATTTTCTGCTGGATTTATGCAAGCAGAAGAAGCATGTTCAAGCATATAGCTTCAACCAGAGATGACGCACGCAATTGATTGGTTGTTCCCTTATTTCACACTCTTTCCATTTTTACAATTTTCTAACTTGTTTTACATTTAAATTTACATGTAAAGAGATTTTAATTTGTAGATACTTGAGAAGAAAATATGAAAGAAAAATTTCTTGTTTCTATTTATTTTTGCACATTGAAAGTGTACTATGAATAAAATATTTAGGGTGCGGCATGCAAAATGCAAATTACCGTCCAATGACTGCAGTTACACTTGGATGGATTAGATCGTACCTCGTTTCCAGTGGTTATTATGGACGACGTTGAAGCCTTCGTAGAAAAGGGACAAATTAGTACGCGGTCACCACGAAGACGAGCTTGATGCGTTATTATAAGTTGGGATCAACCGGATTTTTGCTAAACTGATAATGAAAATCTACTACCCACGAAAGATTACCGTGGATACTCCAAATAATATAATTAGTCTGACGCATGCAAAGTGAAAATAAGCCTCCAATGGTTGCAGTTTTACTTAGATAAATATTCAACTGAATATTTTTTAACTATATATACAAGCACACATGCTCATACGCGAATTGTGCGTATCTAATGACATAAAAGCGACGGTTATTAAAAAAGCCAGTCCTAAGTACAACTTGATTGGTTTGAGCGAAATTTCACACGTGCATGCTTCGTCATTTTTCTAATTTTGGTTACTTACCTTGGCATGAGGCTATTAAGAGTGCATTTGATTTATTGGGCTCACCACCCTGTAATGTGAGGCGACCTAAATTGCGTCATTTCACATGGTAAGTAGAAAAAAAATAGTTTAACACATTAAAATGATAAATTCATATTCATCCATTCCAGTTTCACTTGGATGAGAATAGTGGTAATGAACTTAATCACACACATACCACGCACATCTATAGAGAAAGGACAGTCAGAAGTAATATGGCTAGAGGAAATATTGCAATTGCTTCAGTAGATTTTGGAAAACTTGTGTACTGTGGACACACGAAGGCTGCAGTCAATGCCAGCCGAAATATTCCCAACGCACAAAGCAATTGGAACTCTGCTTCTATTGGTCGCAACACAGAGAAATTTTATAAATCGTGAGCTCAAAAGATACATTCTTCAATAATGACAATCAAACGCAATACGAATGAAATCTCAGTCGATAAAACGATCATTTAAAGACATAATATTCCGCCACTTTGCATCTTGTCTGCACTATGTAGAGTAAACCAATATGCGGACGCGCGCCAATGCAAGTGTTTATGTAAGCAACATCTTATGCGCGTGGGAAGATGTTATCCCAAACTCTCCTTGATGCTTGTTTATTCAATTTTTGTCGCTAAAACGTTGTTCGGAAATTTCTTCTTGCAAATTGAAATGTATCACATAAGACGTAGGCGTTGCAAAACACGCATATATATATATATATATATATATATATATATATACTCTCTCTCTCTCTCTATACGAATAGATACACATGTATGTATATATGTATATATATATGTATATATGTATGTAATATGTATGTATGTATGTATATGTATATGTATGTATGTATGCTTATGCTTGTAACATGTATATATATGTATATATACTTATGTATGCTTATATATATATATGTATATATGTATATATGTATGTATATATGATGCCTTCTTATGTATGCTATGTATATATGTATGTATAGCATGTATGTATGTATGTATGTATGTATGTATGTATTATTTATATATGTTTGTTTGTATATGTAGCCATGTATGTATACATGTATGTTTGTATGTATGTATACAATATGTATGTATGTATGTATGTGTATTTATGTACAACAGATATATATATATATGTGTAGATATGTATCCTATTCTACATGTCATCTAAATATAAACAAGTAGTTATATCATATATTTAAAATGGTTTTGCAGAGGAATCTTAACATGAGGTGAATGAGCATATATGTGTATTACTAATCTAGATCTCCGAAATATTTATTCTATTAATAAATCTTTTACAAAAAGTGTTAAAATCAATAATAAAACATTTTTGTTTTATTTCGAACATTCCGAAGCGCATGCAATTACCTGCAGTGGTGGTTGATTCGTATTATATAATACGGTTGTTTAACGCCATTCCGTCAATCTTTTCCGTTTATGTTTGTTAGTATTATTGTCTTACTTTAAAAAAAGTGAAGAGAAACAATCCCTTCATGGCCTTTGTTAAGTTGCAGCATACACAACAAAGCAATTAACCGTTAAATCAACTTATTTTACTACTGCATTGTGACGTAATTTTGTAATAAAAAAGAGCGCTAGTATAACTTTTACACACTAAATTAATTTTTAAAGATGGACTTAGTTATATTTTGGGTCCTAATTCTCAACCTTCGTAATTTTATTTTAGGCTTCAATACAGATGCGTCATATATTCAGCTCGAACTTCTTAACACTCTACATGTTTCGCGAAAAAGATGACATTAAGGCATCTACGTAATGTGAAATCGCCGGCTTTATTCCTGACATCATAAGAATAGATACATACAAACTAAAAATTCTTGTGAACTGTGTTATGTATTGCATGCATAGTTCAAACGAGACCAGCATAAGACACCAAAGTTAGCTTAAACGACGATTGGTAGCTCTTAAGCATAGGTTTTAGCACTATGACTCATCCAGTAGAAGACCAGGACCTACCTACTAAACCCACTATAGATTTGACAGAAGCCAGAAAGAATTGAATCAGTATAACCTCCCCATATGAATGTATATAAATTTCTTGTTTGAATATAGTAGATATAAGTGTGCATCTATAATGAATCAGCAGTAACCATAACACATGTAGCAGGTATATAACATTCGTACATGCTGACTTTTATATACGTCTATTGTACAGTTTGAAATAATTTCTTACTAGCTACGCACTACCTATCACAAACTTATGTATATATATATATATATATATATATATATATATATATATATATATATATATATATATATATATACATATATATATATATATATAAATATATATATATATACATATATATATATATAAATATATATATATATATCGGTTTCAGTAATGAATAATTATAACTAAAACTCCTCAGACTGACTATGTGCAAACTTCATGTGAAATGTATCTGGCAAATTTCAACTACTTAGCAGGATATTCGAACTGCATTTTTATAATACGCATTGTTAATTCCACATTAACAATATGCACTTGACATAATTGTTTAATTATAATACTGCATATTATGTATTTTACAAGGGAAGAACTTTTAAATATCGAGTGTGTTTATTGTATGTAACTTGCAATTAGCACACAATAAACATGATTTCAATTATTCAAATTTGACATCCTAAAGATATGCGGAAATACGTTTAAACACCATATGGTCACTACGATTGATTAAATACTTAAATTCGTATATATATATATATATATATATATATATATATATACTTTGCATATATATATATATATATATATATATATATATATACTCTATACATATATATATATAGAGAGAGAGGGAGAGGAGAGAGAATGAAATAGAGAGCAAGTTTCACTCAAATTAATTCGAGGAAACACAACCAAATTTTGGATGAATAGTATATTTCCTAGAAATAATTTCTCCACTCTATTCAAAAATATATTCACCAGCCGTACAGACGATTTTTTTCTTATCTGGAAACATTCAACTCACTTATAAAGTTACCTTCTGACATTGTAATATTTCAAACATACTTGCGGCGACGCTATGCATTGGTAAAACAAAATATTAAGAGCACGGATACTTAGTAGGCACCGCTTATGATCAGAACTAGGATGCAATTTGATCCGATTATAAAATTTGACTTTTGCTCGTTATCCATGAAAACAATTCATAATAATGATTTGGCTTAATGCTGCGTGGGGACGAACAAATAATATAATACTTATATAGATTTGTTGAGAGCCTTTGATCTATCCTAATCGTGAGTGTAAAATAAAAATATGCATAAATAATTTTTTCTCGAATGAAGTTACCACACTTTCCTGAATTTCTGTTTTTGGATTACTGAGTGTCATTAAAGATGTGATGATGTTACCGAAATTGAGGTATCGAAGCATCATCAAACAGTCAGCAATAATTAATAATCCATCATTTTCTGTGGTTAGTACTAAAAGCACCCAACAATTAAGGGGTGTGACACAATGTATACCTTGAAATATAGACCAAACTTATTATTGCAGAACCTCAATTTCAAGTTATCTAACCACGGCAAGCAATCCCGGATGTCTTAAACGTCTTCAGCTGTTGCGTAGACATTTTTCCATAAGCCATCTGTGGTTAGCCTACAATGCGCCCCGATTCGATTATGAAGTAATCGGCAGTTCAACCTACCCACCGCTGTTCGATATTGAATAAATAAATCATTTTGAACGTAAAGTGCGAGCTTATCATTTATATACTCATCAGTTGTTTGGTCTGTCTCTTTATAGAGTCTAAACATTATTCTGACGGTCGTCAACTTTAATTATAATAACATTGCCTTTAGTCTGCTAGTTTGATGCTTTTTTCCCAAGGTCTACACTTCATGTTTGTTTCAACATATATATCGAAATACCAGTTTCCTAATAAGGATTTTTTCACAATCGCCAGTTCTTGGTTTTGTTATACTTCAGAACAGTCTTTTTTAATTCTGTGGGCTAAATGGCAGACATAACTTAGGGTTTGGAAAATCATGACTGTGTCTCGTTAATATATGTACTGACTAGTCCATGTCTGCTTTCAATAAATTTTCCATTCAGACTTCCGTCATTATGACATTTATATCAGCTTCATATAGAGTGTGCAACTTCCAGGCTATTTCACAACGTACCATACGGACGAGACCTGTAAATGTGCGAACACAAGGTATTTGAGAAAATGGTCTATTTACTAAAATCAAGATCAACCATTCGGAATGCTTCCATTTCAGATGATCCTTGAATGAAAAATCGCATTTTTGCGCGGCGCTGTCATCGTTGAATTTTAACACGCAAGTTACTGTTGCGGTATAATCTTGCTTCCTTTACATTTTCAGGTGCACAGATTGTATTGATTCTCGATTAAGGCGATAAATGTGGACCCATCTATCATGAGTCAACACAATCTCTGTACATAAAAATGTAAAGAAATAAAGTTTATACCGACCTAGGAGTGCTATAAATTATCCAGCAACAACAAGTTGCGTATAAAAATTCGGAATACTGTCTCATTTCACAAATATTTCAACAAAATAAATAGTGGATTTGTGCTTAGTGTCCGCTCCTACTAATGAGTCGGCAGAAACTGCGAAGCGCCTGTATTCATGAGATTACGCGGTTTAGCATGATGATACTAGCCTATCCTTCTGGTTCTATTAAAATTAACTTGCAACTAACTATATAACACATGTACATACTCCAATATACCTCCATAATAAACTATAATTATATATATATATATATATATATATATATATATATATATATGTATATATATATATAAATTTATCTATATAAATATATAAATATATATAAATATACACATATATATGTATGAATTTATACGGTCGGTAAATGGAACAAATTGCGCGGTTAAGGTGGCGCAGTGGTTGCGATGCAATACTGAGGCAAAAGAACAATAGCTGCAGCCCCGAACACACCAATACCGGCTACTAACTGACATAAGTTTAATAACGACGAACCCGTTATAATTAATGTAATTTTTTGAAAATACAAGCATTGTTTATATTAAACTGGCCATATATATATATATATATATATATATATGTATACTTTGTAAAAATCTTAAAATTGCGCGGTTCGTACAGTTAGGTAGTCGAAATCAATGGGCTGCGAGACTTGAGTTAATGGACCTTCGCTCTAAGCCGGGCCGCAGCAATACTGGAAAGTAATAGATGTGAGCACATTGACTAGGCTGAAGCAAATGAACCTTTCCTCTATCCCCAACCTCGTATAGTAACGATACGTGTTCATCAACAATGAACATTCTATTTGCTATCTAAATAATTTTTTTCCATAGTGACAATATATCTACATTAATTATATATTGTATATATATATATATATATATATATATATATATATATATATAGTAAAAACCGTGCAATTATTTTTTAGTTGAATCTCATTTCCGTAGTTGTCATGGCTTCTTCCTCATTATGGGAGATTCTATTGATTAGTTGGAATTTTTGATCGAAATTGTTGCCGAATAAAGTCCACTGAAATGAAAGAATTACCAAAAAATAACTAGCCGTTTGACTAAAATCTACACGTATTCCAATGTCTTGTTGTCGTACAGGTTAAGTTGTCATACTTTGGCAAACGCGCTTCGTTTCGGGCCTCGACCCCAAGAATACTGAGTGGTACATAATTTAATTCAAATAAGAGCAAAATCGGTAAAATTGGGGTATCGCGATTGCTTTCTTATACAATCTTTAATTCATGTAAAATAGCAAAATTAAATAGTACTATTATATTTTACTTCAATATACTGATGTCTGAAACTCACATTATTGCGCCCGAGGGACTTAATGCAAATTGTAGTTTATACTGTTAGACACTGTTTGTGGCGGAGAACTAATAAAAATGCAAGTATGTATTAGGTGTTGCAAACCTAGTAACAAGTTAATCAATTATGACTATAAAGAATAAACCAAAGACAGCATGAACGGATAGTATAATCTCATACACATTCGTTTCGTGCTTACTGGAGACTCAGCTGTAGGAGCGGGTATTAAGCCCTTTACTTAATATACATTTGGGTGACGAATGTGGGAAAAAAGGATGATATAATCTCCTAGGCCAATGTGTAAAACTGCAGTAGTGAAGCTAATATCATATAAATTCTCGACAATGCGACTTCAGCGCTAACTCTACATAATATATATGCCGAGTCTTTAAATGATGCCAACTCATTGCCTATTGTGTCAGCATCCGATACCAACATTATAGAGCCGAAAATTACATGGTACAAACAATGGGGTTACAGGGTCGGTACATGGTACCAATACGATTGATTTCAATATATGATTTAGTTCACTTAAATTGAGAATTACGACTATATCTGAACACCTGTTACTCTAGTAAATCCATACACTCTGACAGGTTACAATAATCAAAATCATACTTGTTATACTTTAATTATATATATATATATATATATATATATATATATCAACATCAGACCAAAACAGATTTGTACTACAGAGGATACTGTCAGACCTACCGGCCTCAATATTTGGACGGCGGTTAAATAAAATCACCAAGGAGAATTTTTTGGTGCAAAAGATAATATCACACTCAGTACACAGTGAATCATGGTGTTAGATTCCAAAGATCGATAGTCAATTCTCACCTAATCAGTGCTAATCTACAAATTCTCATGAATCTGCGGTAGAATATTGTACGAACAAAGAAGCAATTAATCAACAGAATTCAACAACTTTTACCGTAGAGATTGATTAAAAATGCTTGCACCGTAAGGAAAAATCCTACCATAATTTTGAAACAGGGAACTCCGAAAAATTAATATTTATATATATATACCATTGTCCATAATTAGCTGCTGAAAGTTTTATTATCGGAAAACTATTTCACATATGCCATTTGAATCGGTCTAAATCTAGTCAAGGCGAATTTTAAAAATAATTATTCTAAATCCTTTTTAATGCATTACAATATATATGTTGCAATGATAGCACGAAAGTTTGCTGTGCATTCCTGCGTGACACTTACGTTCAAAATGCTGGACCTGGTCTAATTAAAATTAAATTTTATAACAAAATTTTTTTAAAGTAGTTTCTTTCAGTCGTGACATGGCATTACTACAGTTTGTGTATTTTTGAGCAATGTTAGCATATATGTGTTTTTTCCATTTAAAATTTTCCTGTTCCTTTGTCGAGCGTCTTGATTCGAGTTAATTGGACGACAAAGAATTTATGACGATATTAAGTTTCAATATATTCGGGAGATTATTTCAATGATTTATTATAAATATCCATCTCTAACATCATGTATGTGGATTTACATAGTATGTTTACGAAATTGATTTTTTTTAAATGAAATCCGAGCGAACTATCGGTAAGAACCGAGTCGTTCCCCTCTCTTTTTCTGCAATCCATTTTCTTTATAAAATTCGTCTTTCAATATGTTATCAATTAATTCACACTAAAAAAGGATTATATATTGATAGTTGTACCTAGACGTCCCGTTATGTAATGATCCTCGTAGCTCGTTGTTTTTCAAGCTAAAAAATAATAATCAAATAACTAATAATTCGCACTCATTTAACATGTACACCAGTTACCTCCAGAAAACGTTTGATTTTTGAGCGTCAAAAGTTTGAATAACTTGGAAAATAAAGCGCATAGGAACTGTTTATTGCAGAGCTCTAATGAATATACAATTCCTTTTGGACTGTTAGCGTTAATAAAATTCATAGTACACTTTCCATTGGCAAAAATTAAAAAAAAACTTGTCAGACGTCAGAATCGTTTCTTTCTCAATTTCTTCTCAATTATTCATAAAGCTTCGAATGTGGTTAATCTCCTTCTGCTATTGCATTTATTAATTATCTTCAATGCTACGTCTGGAGAACAATAATGTGAGATTTCAACGACGTGTATTCACCATTTGATTTAGAACAGGCATTTTAGTTACAATGTTCTCTCATTCGATTAATTAATCGTCTGGTTGATCTGCCTACATAAGTTGATCGACAACTTGTGCATGTATATTAGCAAATAATATTTGATGTCGACATTAACGGATGTTTCTCTTTGATTGCTGGTAAAGGAAAGTGTGCTACCTTAAATAACTCTCGTAGTTTAGCTGCATTAAATTTGCGTGTTAAAGCTGCTTCAACTTTCTTTTGTGCTATTCGGGAAACTGTAACCCCCTTAAATGGGATAATCGGGTAGACTGCTTTCTTTCTGGTTCAGAATAAGTCAGTTTCTGTTTACCTTCCCTATAATATTTGATTCATTTAATTGTCAACGATAGCCATTAGACATTAAATAGTTTAATGCTTCATTATATTCATTGTCCTCTAAATCTGGTCTTAACAACCTGTCAATTCTTGAAAAGCGGCCTATAACTTTTGATAATTTATATTGAAACGGAAAAAGCTGCTGTAGAGCAAATACTGCGCAGACCTGGATGGTTTATGGATAATTGTTCTTTATGTAATAGATTGCATTGTTCGCCTGTCTCATATTTACTGACCAAATATATGGTGGGTATAGGGCAGAGTAATGGTTCTTGGTGATGATTCGTCTGCAAGCATGAAAATCATCTACGTAAAATATTATTCCATTTTTCGGCTTACATTTTTAAGCATATCTGGACGTATATGAACCAACTTGTTACTAAATGCACAATGCCAAATATCGAATTTCTTGATCAGTTAGCTTCTTAACTTAGGCAAATTTCAATTATATTTTTTCATTTGTGCTTTCATCTGCATCTTCCGTGAATTTAATTCTGATTTGTTTTAAATTTTCTTTGCTAATGCAATGCATAGAAATGGCGCAATGCTCATTTAAAAGCAATCCTAAGTTTATTGTCTCCTTAAGTTAAACTTAGCTTAAGATCAATGGAAGTTATTACAAAAAGCACAGTCACATCACAGCTAAATAAACTGAACAACTGAAATCGAGCGAAGTCATGCCTTCTGGCAGCTTATTTCGCAAGAAAGGCTCCCAAATAATTTATTATCATACATGGTCTTTAATGCACAACGTACTATTTTAATAGCTGCAAAGTAGAAATTAGATTTCAGTAGATAGATATCCAATGACCCAACTTTAAACCAAGCTTAAAAACATGTTCACATTAAGATTTATGCCTTATTCCGAGAAATGCCGTTTAACTATCTTTATTAACACCGTCACGTCTTCTTCTAAAACAATTCTCTAAAAGATAGCCTTTCTTTTCTTAAATCTTTTGTTGAATATTAAGCAAACTTTAATTTATACACGCATTCAATTTGGCACACGTATTTAAATTCATTTATCGAGCATTTCGGGTGACTTTCAGTCAATCAAATTATGAAGATGAAAATCAAAATGGCGCAGAAACTGTTAAAACTTTCAATTTAAAGGTATAATCTGTAAAAGAGTAAGTTATCCGACTAATAAAAAATTGTTTGCTGGCGTTGTAATAGTAAACTAATTCGACGACGTTTGTAATTTAATTTGAAATTAAGCGCACAAAATTTCAAAACAACTTTCACCTGCATATATCTACGCACATAGAACTTGTGATGGTCCGGATTTGAGCACAGCAGCACACCGACTAACCGAAATGCAACAGCATCTAATTCGTACCTAGGTAATCTCTCCAAAATCTAGTAGTTTTACATATTAGCCCAAATAAGATCAGAGGAGCATGCCGCAGCCAGCATGAACAAAATGGGAAATCCCATAAATACACGCGTTTCGCTGTTACTGGCAACTTATTAGAAGGGGCCGGCTCTACTGCCCAAGCCCATGATATATTTAGTCAAAAAATTCGGGATGATTGGATCGTAAAATCATCAGGTATTATTAAAGTCAACATGAAATCGAGACTTTAACAAGGCTACGTAAAAGATATCTCATTTATTTTAATAATTACCTTACCCGTTAAAGATACCAACACTATGATTTTGAAGTAGATGCAAGTTTCACCTAATTCTCCAGCAAGGCAGTTTGGTCTGCCTTCATCTGACTTCAGTTATTCCATTAGCCTGGTAGACATGAAGTCATCACCGCAATCAAATATTGACTTAGAACACGTTTAATTTTTAAACTTTGCTAATTTTTGCATCTCCTACTAAAATACGATTGGGTTTTTATTCGTAACTTAATAGCATATTAAGTTGCGAATTAGAATTACTGCTCAAATTATAGCTGATGTAGGGATAATTAATCACGGATGGCTTTGCACGTATTTATTCCACCATGTTTTTAGGCACTAATTGTACACAAAAGCAATAATTTATTTCATAATTCCTTCACTTGAAGAAAATGTAGGATTGGCATTTATTTCAAGTTCGCAATTTCTATTTGGATAATAATTAAATTTAAGCATTGTCTCTAAATCATTTTTTAGAGTTGTAATTCTTATGAAACATATCTTCATGTACTTTTATGAACCATTTAGTAGGAGTTTTAAGTTGGCATATTGATGGTCATTTCTAACGAAGGATGTATCAGATTTAAAGTATCATGTGTAGTTAACATGTAAATGAGATATTTGGAAGCCAAGATCTTTATGTTGAAAGTCCATCTAAAATTAACAGCTAATCAATAAATATGCAGAATGAAAGCAAATACAGACTTCTGACAAATGAACACAGAGTTTTGTAGTCATGATATATATATATATATATATATATATATATATATATATATATATATATATATATAACAGACATAGTTTTGTTTGTGTGTGTGACATTTCAAAGTTTTATTTAGAAATGTTAATTCGAACTACTAGTATATCCCACTGACAATACATGAAAATATTATGCATAAATCAAGCAAAATTAATAATCGTTGGTCACTGTACCTATCACGCTCTGCAGATCGTTGACAGAGTTTATTAGCCGAGCGGTTAGCGTGCTACGAACTATTTTTATCGACAACGGCATCCTCAATATTGAATATAAGTTTGATTGTGCCTGTTTATTGCTTTTGAAAATAGATTTTATATCAAAAACTGATTTAGAAAAGGACGACTTATGCTCAGCTTCAAGCAACTCGCACCATGACAAAATTAGTCACCGTTTACCAAAGTTGGAGAATTAAAGCACGAAAAATGACTGTTCTAGTAAAATGACTGCATTTACGAAAATAAAGGCTAGCCAGAGAAAAGTTTTGTTGGACGATCGACGGCCCTCACTAGGTGTAAGTCTAACGAGAGCATGGATGTTTTCATATGAATAATTTCGACCTGCCTTGATTTATTAACTATCAAAGTATTAATTTTGCAATCCTATTTTTGAGTCCCCTTGTTGTCGCACATAACAATGTAAAACATTGATTTACTTCACAGTTAAAATAAACGCCTGATTAATTTGACCGAATTTGAAAGGCTTGTTTTTCCTCAAAATACAGATTTTACCTACCAATGCTAAGCCACAAATACAAGCAAGTAAATTTAATTACACATAAATAACACATCCCTGTCAACTTGCAACTATAAAAAAGACCTATTATTTAATTTAAAGCATACAAAATAGAATATGACAAAACCCAAAATACAACTAAATAGTCCGTCGAACAAGTTCGTACAGTATTCAAAATTTAAAGAGAACATGTCACTGAATCCACGATAAAAATTTGAAAAATCAAAAATACCAGTTTGAGGTATACGATTTTGGTATTTATTGTGAAGCACATTCAAGCAGAGCGTAATATTAAATGCGCGTTTTTAATATGCAAATTAAAACATTCAAATAATATATTAAAACAAAATTAGCAAAATATAACTTCAATTAAAATAGCAAAAAAACTGAAATAATACTTATAATTAACACAGCAGAGACGATGGTAAAGATAAAATTAATTTATTGTACTCAGTGAATGTTTCAAATTTATTAGTATTGAGTTTTATGGCGAGTGTAATAGTTTTAATGATTAATTTTTTTTATAATGAAATAATTTATGCATTATTTACGTTATCTTTTAATAAAAAAATATTTTAAATGTGCATATAATTGTGAAAATGATAGAGATAATTTTAATCCCATAGTTGATAAAGCTGAATAATTTTGTACGTTGTTAATTGGTTTCTGTGAATATTAATTTAAGATTTTTTTTTTCTATGTGGACTACGAATGGTACAAGATGAGGATAATAACGATTTTTAAAATTAAATATTTAAAATAGATTCTACTTTTTTCAGTTGCATTTGAATTTTTAATCTGTATTACGTTGTTGTTAATTCGGCGAATTTTTATATAGTTTATTACTATAATAGAAAAAGCCATAATAATAAGTAATATCAGCGTAATTTAATTTATTATGTGATCGATGTGACGTCAGTGCTATTGAAGTCTTGAAGCAATTAAAATATTGATAATAATTTAAACGTCATCTGCAAAAATAATACGTTTGGTATTAATTACAAGTTTCCGGATATTTAGATTGTGTTGGAGCAGTTGGCAGTGCTTGCATATATAAATATTTCTTTTCATTAATCAGTGAATAAGGTAGTTATTTGAAAACGCGCAGAATCAAGCAGTATACTTTTCTGAGTTAAATTTTTACGCCAAAATAAACATTAATCCATTTTAATGAGTTTGAAAATTATACGTCATATCATCTGGCACGAGGTAACTTGATTCATGTGGTTTCATTGCCCACCTTGGAAGTTTAACATCGAATATTCGAGGGAGACTTGTAGATCTACTTACTATTTATTAAAATATAAATACGTAGGCTACTTAAGCAAAAATAGAAACCAGAGCCACGAATAATTTGATGAATTAGTGCTATAGCACGACCATCAAATTTAACATATCAAAATATAAAAAAACACCTTCCCGTTATAGCTGTTCATGTCTTTAGAGAAAATTGTCATTTAAAAATTTATCTGACGCGACAACATGAAATTTGTTGACATCTGCGCATATCAGATATTGCATTTATAAACGTACGTCCATTATGGATAGTAGTGCATATCAAAAAACATTTAATTTCAATATCATAATTATTCACAATATTAATGCTGTCTTTATATTTAAAGATAGCTTTCTTAAATTTCTTGTGAGATGCTTCATTTTTAAAATCTCGTATCTTAATTAAGCCCAATTTTTTAAAATAACTATTGATGATTTACATTGACATGATTTTATTATTAGATTGCTTATATAACTTCACCCTCACCCTAACCACGGATGTGATTCTTGATTACGTTAATTTATAGGTTAATAATAAAACAGTTAGTCTGACAAAATAAAGGAACGGTCATGAAATCCCCGTAGTTTTCACTAATGAAGGCTTCCCACTGATAGACATATACACATAAATGATGCACGTTCATCAAAATTTTCTACCTGTCTCTTTCACTTGGCCATGTCCGATGTATTATGCTGACATTTGAGAACCTGACTTGTAAATTAGAATCGGGAATATAGGTTGGAAATGTTGATAGGGGATTAAACAACCTTGGTCGAATTCACAACGGTCTAGAATTTTTTGACATATGACAGAATTTTATGAGTGTATGCTTGATCGGGTATATGAGCTTTCCTGTCTGCTCATGTAGAGCAAAACAGAAGTATTACCTGAAATATGTGAATTGTTCTTTTATCTACGTTGCATAAAATGAAATTCTGAACCAACTGTCTGATAACTCATAACCCTATATATATATATATATATATATATATATATATATATATATATATATATATATATATATACATATATATATATATATATATATATATATATATATATATATATATAAATTTTGATGAATTCTGTCAGTTCACTTCCACAAATTCCGAGTAACTTCAGTCGATCTAGGTAATAGCGGAAAGTAAGACATTTGACTGAATGTTTTTGTGATTTGTACTATACAAATCTATTAAAAACCGTAACTATCGGTTTTTAACGAGCGTTCCTGTTGGCTTGGCGCAATATTAGTCCCACAGATAATAATGATCATAAAATATTTATTATTGTATCTGACGAGAATAAAATTTACGTCAACTCAACTACAGATCTTCGGCCTCATAAACTCTGATGAGGTTATGAAATAGCAACTAAACAGCGCGTTCTAAATACCTTAGGTTAAATTAATAGATAATGCGTTGAATAAAAACACGAATCTTTTGTATTGCTCAAGAAGTGCCAACAATGTTTCAGATCATGTTTTTGTGCTCGAGATGAGCATCAGTCTCAGGTTTCGCACAAAATAGGAAGACAGAGTAGAAAACGTGTGCTGAAGCGTTATTACATGTTTTGGCTATATAAAGATCAAAAAAGACAAGTTAAATATGTGTTCTAACGATAACCAGGTGAAGCTGAGAAGCGTCAACACGCTGCTAAGTTTAGCAATTGATTAAATAAAAATTGAGTTCGCAATTTTCTGAATGAAGCTTGCTAGCTTGAGATGAACAGTATTTACAGTTCGTTAAACCTGCTGTACCCTATAGACAACCTATCATTAGTCGCTCCATACCAACAAAATTCAAACAAATATGGCCCTAATTATAGAATGATGACAAGTTGACTAACGAGGATCCAAACGCATTGCATTTACAAGACATAGCGAGTTAGATATAGAGCTCGCACCCGTAAAAGTCGCGCGTACAATTAACTTGTCTGTAATTCCCGGCCACACAGTATCTATGAAGTCACTAACATATTACTTTTTAAGCTATCGCAACTAATATATAAATAAAACAATCAAGGAATCATTCGTATTCCATGCCGTTTAGTTTCAGCTCCTATGGATGACCTATTAACCAGAGTGGACCATTCGCCTGATAGATTGGTGGGGTTATCAAATGACTACTCAGGCCTTGTACGGGAACTGACTTGAAAAAGACTTGATTGTGTTACGCAACAACCTGGACAGACGTAAGATAAATTAAACCAAAAAAGTTATAATGCCGTGAAATATACACGCAGGTGAAAATGATTAGAAGTCAAGCTAAATTGCATATAAAAGCAATCAGTTATATGTGGTGCTTAATAATTCAAAAGAAATAAACAAATCAAATCATTGAAATCAATAAAGTAGCGATTAAAATTTGCAAACATTTTAAAGGAACCAATTGTAGACAAAGAATTATATATATATATATATATATATATATATATATATATATATATATATATATATATATATATATATGCGAGTGTGTGAAATTAATTTATCAATATTATACAGATTGTGTAAAATGAATTTAATCATGTTTAATGTACTTGAAGTGGTTAGTGTAGATGAGATAGTTGGAAGATTGACTGTTCGGGCAATGGTAAAGAGAAATTTTGAACTGTGACATAAATTGATATGGAATTAACGAGAAATTGAGCTCAATAACGAATTATCAAGAATGTATCAATGTGAAAAATTAAATTAGAAAGATGAATGCAATTTTCGTTAATTTTCGCATCGGTATTAATCTAATTGGTGCTCAGGTTGTTTTGTTCTCACAATATGCGTAGTTAGTTCAAATAATATGCAGTTGAAATAGCAATTATATAATTAATTTGATATAATTATATAAGATTCGCTGACATAATATCGTTCATTTTTTTGCTTCGCAATTTACGGATGCAAGTATTAAGCATCCTCAGTTACCCATTTTAAAAATTCAGCATCTTTTCTCATCTGTAATAAGCATAAAATTGAATAGAAAAGGAACAAGAAAATATACCATTATGATTTCACTGACTTCTGTTTTTAAAGATGAACTTATAAAACTGGTGTAACAATTAATTTTGAAAGATTATACTTGCTTTCTTATTTAAACATGAAAGCTATATTCAAAAAATAGGACGACTTATCATATAGGGAAAAAATGAAATGTTAACAATTAAGAGATATATTGCCTCCTATTATTCTTCTAAATAATCATGTGATAAAAAAATTTATCTACTGCAAAAATCGAAAAACGTGTACTTAAACCATATAGTGAGCTTAAATCAACATAGTTTAATAAGCCATAATTTTCTTATGAGACTTCTATTGAACTGTTTAAAAACTTTTGTGTCGTTCCAGTGTTTTAAGAAAAATAAGAGTCCTTTTAATATTTTAAGGTAAAGAAGTTAGCGCGTTAATGGGTAATTTATGAGCGTATTTTGGTGTGTTTTTGTGTGTGTGTGTTGTGTGTGAAAATATTACTTGTGGTAATTTATTGGAATTTGTACAAGCTGTTCTATATCACTTAAAACATAACCTAAATAGAACAATAAATAATTTAATTTGACGCAAATGCGATATAATTTTGTCAACCGGTAAAGATTTATTGATTAAAATATTGCAGCTGCATTCATGGAAGTTGAAGAAACACGTACGGTTGTAAGGCCATCAGTTATTTTAAATAAATATTCAATACCTATAATGATCATCAGGGTAGGATGGCAAACTAACTGACGAGGCCAAAACTAAAATTAACATGTACAGTACATAAACTCAGATGAAAAATGTTTTGTACCTATTACAATCTCAGTAAGTTCACTTAGACAAAAGTTGTTGAATCGACTGAAAAATGATTTTTATTTAGTGGAATAGTACCCCGTAGTGAGTTCTGTTTTTTTAGTGAAGAGGATTTATAATAATAGCCAAGATCTAATCCAGTGTTATAATTAGTCCACAAACAATTTTCCTTTTAAAACATTTCCTTTGAGAATAAACGCAGTCTTCACTTTAACCATCAAAAATACACATATTCTTAATTTAAAATTAAAAAACGGTTTTCCGGTAATACTGTTTATACAAATACTTAATTACAACTTCTTCCATTATTATATGTAAAAAGATATGTATTGAATGGTTTTCTAGGTATAAATGCTACCAATGATTTGAAATTCATTTATACGAAAATGACAGTAATATTTAGAATACAAAAATGAATGAAGTATTAATTAATTATTTATATGCGTACGTGTGACCAATATTTTTTTACAACTTGTTAGTGCTTAACCAAGGCGACGTGTATCGAAACTAAATATTTTTGAAATAAATTTATCAAAATCGTACGTAAACTTTAGATTCCAGTACTTAATTTTGCATTTAATATTATCTCTAAATTATATTTTGTACGCGAAGAAATTTAATTCCCATAACTTTAGGGGAGTTAAAGATCTGATGAGGCATTTTTAATTTTTAATTTTAACATATAATATAAATTTGAAATGGCAAATATTTTAAATATTTGATGAACAAGTTTTAGTTGTGCAATGTTTTCAATTAGGTATTAAAATTTTTAAATTGTGGTTTGAGACAACTTTTTTTACCTAGACGTGCATTGTAAAGGTAGGATTAGCCGATTTCATATTAATCAAAGCCAAAAGCTGACTGCGTTAATCATAATTGGCAAAGAGAACCTCTACACAATGACCGGACATATCGTCTATAACAAACCAACTTGAAAGAAAGCCTAACCAAAAACATAATTTAGTATATGACTGGAGGGTTTTAGAGCATCGTCAATGAGTATGTGCGGAATATCCATTTCTCAGTAAAAAATGTAGAATACAATAAATGCTCTATAGTCGATAAATCACTAATGGCTCTCTTTAGGGTTGATATAAACACCATAGAATTAGCTTGAACAAGTAAAGGCCTGTAGGAAAGAAATGCTCAGCAGTGTGCAGAAGGCATTATCCGTGTTACATAAAATGACGACAAACGTAAAATTTATCATTTATATTATTTAATTAAAAGGCGCACTTCATAAAGCAAACGTCAATATACGTTTGTATATATGAAATGGTTAATGTTAATACTCAGAATCAGAATATAGGACCCAATTCACTTTGACCAATGCAAAACCGGATTAACTAGACTGTCAAAAGTTTGACATACCAGAAAACATTTTAATAATATTAATGTGTTTTAACTCACCTGAATATCTCGGAACTCTTTGTATCTGCTAAGCTTACAGGTAAACATTGCCCAAGCCATTTTGCGAAAACGTTTGCCCGATAGGCAGTAGAGAAAGAAGTTGATGCAGAAATTGCAGAGAAAGAGGACAACTGTAACGCCGGTGGCATCGGCCCAGGGCGGAATACGCGTCGTACGCATGCACTTCTGACCAAGAGAGTTCCGCATCAAGTTGTTTATCAGCAGAGGCAGACTCAACAGAATGAACACTGACGATATGAGGAAGAGACGCATTGTGATTCGCATCTCTTGTTTGTTCATTTGAATCATTTGTGCGGTATCTTTGCCCTCCGTCAACTTGTTTGTTGCTTTTTGCTGTTTTTCGCCAATCACTTTTTCGCCTATATCCGGTTTACCCTACCAGAAACACCAAAGAGATCCATTATAAACTTTTTGAACTATAGACAAATATTAAATTTTCAATTCAGAAAAAAGCTTTAACTGTAAAAACAAAAACTCACAACACCTCATCCTATAACCACATTGTTTACTCGAATGTTGCATAACAGTTTATAAAGAATTGCACATTACATCTTAATCAGTAAGGAAATGTAGATATTTATCCCGAATTTTGTTCTATTATTATTTTCTCAAGCTTTTCCATTGCAGTGCCAATTTTAGGCATACTTACAAAAAAACTAATATGATGCAGGAAGTCCTTATTGGGAACTCATCAGTGTACTGGCCAGAATTAACCGCAGACAGGGCTCGAATCTTGGAACGTCTGCTTTTCAGTCATATACTAATTAATTTAACTCTATTAATCTTTTTTCCCTTTAGGTGGAGCTCATATAGCATCCATTTAGATTCAAAGTTTCAACTAATCATTCCCAATTTGTCATTACTGAATAGACACCACACTACATGGGGAAGTTGCATTGAAATGAATATTTATATAATAAAACGAACATTGGTCGCGCGGGTGGTGATAACATTTACTATAATCATGGTTGCAAACTTGATAAAGAACTGCTGGGACATGTCAAACTTGCGCACATGTTTACAGAAGGCATGTTATGACATGTAAACATGGTTAATACAGGACTAGAACTATAGGCAAAACTCAGCATACACAAATGGTGGAGTTCAATTAACGTGTGGGTTTCGTACCTAGTGATGGCTGTTTAATAGGAACCGGCACTATGTCTAAACCATCCTACAGAAATAGTTGGGCAATTTGTGGCAAAAGTATATCGCAATGCAATAGCAATTTGTGTCATAGCCAAACAAGCATATTTGGCCAACCAAGGTTATATAAACAATACCGTATTTTCCGGAATTGATTTCGGTAAGACTTACATGTGAGAAAACCTGGCGTTAAGAATTTATGAAATAAAATACTGTACATAATTGAAACACTACCTGGTACTATTCCGTACTTTTGAAATAAATTTCATTATAAAACCTCATTATCTTGTCTACCAATCACAGTTAACCATTTCATCTCCTCACTGAAGGTGCTTATATTACCTAATTTACTGCCGTATTATTCATCTTAGACCTACGATTATTGCATACCTGGATGCTTCAATAGATTAGGATAAGTGATATTATTATTTTTATGTTATAGATTATTTGCTCAAAATGCGTCTTATATGCAGGTGAAAGCGATGGCCCAGAAAAGAAAGTAGATGTCTAATAAAGGGTATCACGGTTGCGCAAAACTATGGAAACGTGTAATTATGTATCAATTTCCATAGAATTATTTATTACTTAGAACTAACTCGAAATCAATAGAGCTGATATTGCATCTATCAATCAACATGGTCGACAAATTATTGGACTTCATTATGATTTCACTAAATGTAACTTCGACATTTGAATTGCTGGCGTCAATTAAATTCACAATAATTTGCACTTTGGCAATATTAAATAAAACAAGATTTAGACAAAATATGCCTAGTTTTCTCCATGTCATAGAAAATTAATGTATGACTTCAAACAAAATGCGCCCAAGTTAGATTCTCGTTCGCTAAAATTAGTACAGCTAATGGTGAGTGCACTTTAAGACTGAAACTAGTCAAATTTATGGTCTGTTTTTTCCTTACACATAATTAACTGTCACTATTGCCGCGGAGGGGAGATTTTTACCAGAGAGTTGTGGATTCAGAATCTAGCATCTCATACCCGTCAGCATCGAAGCCGCGCACCACATGCCGTTTTCAGTCAGACGGCAACTTTAGTTACACAAGTGGAGTGATATCTGTTTAACAATTAACGATAATGGAAATCTAACATCAATTTTAGATCAGAATACTAAAATCGCCGATATTGTGCGACACCTGTGGCGTGGGAAATGAGTTTAAAACATGGAACCAAATGCTATTGGTTGTGGTCCTCCGCTGTAGCATTTACGACGACTAAGCCGAAGAGTCCACTACCTATTTATTCAATGAAGTTCGGACATTTTGATGGTGATATCTCCTATACTTAAGTGTAACAATACAGCAAAGGTGTCATCTTCATACAACGTCTTTAGTTATACGAAAACAAAGCCAACGCATTATACAAAATATAGACCATATTCTAAATGGTACGAACAACGTGCTTTTGGAGATAGGTGTAATTTGACGGAAATTGTTAATAACTACAAAGCGCTACTATAAATGCAAAAGATAGTGCACCTAGTAAAATGCTATGATTGCAAAATAAAGTAAGCACACCAAATTTGAATTTTGCTTCATGAATAATCTCCTAGGGTGATAACTGTTTAACTTTAGCACCAATTATATAGTTGGTTTATGGCTTGGTGCCAACTCTTATTGATAAATCATCAGTAATTACGAGATTCGGGAGTCTATTTAAATATAAATGTGATTAATTCTTTACAAAGCATGTTCCAGCTTTACTTAATATACCTGTTGGCCTCCAGATTACCCTTGCCTTTGGTTGGTTGAAAACAGTCAAGAATAATGTGCTGGAACTCACTTCAGAGCGAAATGCAGAAAATTATAAGTAAACGTATTTCTATATATTTTTTTAGTCATGACAATTTGAACTACGAACAGTAATTTATTACGGCCCGGGTAGGGCTAATCGCTGACGTGAGAAACACATAGATGCAATTTGACACCATTTTTAAGGATTGCATTTGTTGATTTCTCGTTCAATCGCTGAGTGCACAAATTGATAAATATAATTGGCAATTATTCATAATTTAGATTATTATTACCATTAACTTAAAAATATAATTCGATATGTAAACCAATTTACTAATTGCTACTTACCATAAATTCCCTTTCCAATAGGTTTAACATTTAAAATTAAGTAGAATAGAAAAATTGCAGATTGAAATCTGGAAGGAGCGTGTTATTAACAACAGTGTTGTTGATGAAACGAATAACTCCTTTTCTTTTAAGCCAAAACACGTAATCTCCAAGGATAATGACTGCTTACAATGTTAGTGTAATACAATTCTTTCCATTTTAATCCTTTGCCGCATAAATATTTTTTATAAAGTGACTTAAGAGATGTGGTCTTGTAAAATAATTTAAACTATGTAATTTGAAAACATTTAACCAAATAGAGTTGTTTAAGCCTTAATAAATTTTTGCTAATTTCAGCTGAACAGAACCATAATTAATAAGCAAGTTTAAAAGTCAGTTTCCTATAATTATGGAATTTTCTACATTAATTGAATGCTAAAACAATTATCTAAGCCGGTTTAACGTTTGACTAACTTTTATAAAATGTCTTTTTGCATTTCTTGCAATACAGAGAGAAAAAACAATCATTTTTGGGTTTTGATTTATTTTTAATAAATAAATAAAATTATTTCATAGGAAATATTTATTTAATTGAATTAAAGTACATTTATTAACTTGTTCAATAAAGCATAGAAATCCTGAACATAAATGCTTATGGACAGGAAAAATGATATATAATGCACATTAGTCCATTTCAATGGGCAATTACTAAAAAGTGTTTTGTCAGATACAAGTGACTTTAAATGATAATGTTCTCCTAAAGTGTCATCAAACGACCATGTCTATAAGCAAAGCAATGAAAAAACAAAAAAAGAGTGCGCAAAATAGAGGAACCATCAAGAAGTTATTGTCATCACATCCAGTTTTTATTAACGCTGAAAAATACGTTTTCTGTTTGCAATTGTTATACACCAATGCTTCATAAATTGCCAATACAATTATATTTTTACATTTAGTAAGTACCCTTCAAGCAATATCAGGTGAAAATACGTAATAGATTTATATAATAGGTTGCTCAATTTCAGAATTCCATCAACAATTTTGTTTTAAAAAGGTATTTAAATTACCAAATCTGTGTTGTTGACCAACTCAGAATATGTCCTAGTTACTTATTTTGTTGGAATTATATATGATAACTACTTCTGTATCCTTCATAGGTCCACACTTCATCATAAATCTTAGAAACAAGCCAATAAAGCGATTGAAATATTTTCTTTTGTTATTTCATTCATATTTCTGGCTGGTTAGTCTCATAATAGCAATTTGATGATTCGCCACTAAGTTCTCTTCACATATTTGTGTGTCCACAGTTGCTGTGTGCAAAAAACTAAGTGAAATAACAGTGGCTATTTAATTTTACCTTTACATGCGTTCGACTACCCGAATTATGCTTAACATGAAATGACGTAATTTAGTTTACCATCACATTTGAGGATTGGAATCGCAGTAGTTCAAATACACTCTTTATAAACTCATGCCAAGTTAAATGATAATAATTAAAGACAGATGAACCTTGTAAGTATAAAATCTCAAACAAAATTAGTAACTGGGACAAATCCTGTCTAAGCCACAAAACAGATAAGATAATTTAAATAAACCCGTGTGGCAAGATAAATTATATTCTGTCAAACGTGCTTAAATAATATAACCTTTCAGTCATTTTCTTTCTTTTATTGTTCACACTGTCCAAATTAAAATGTTTGGTTGTTTGCTTTCGAAAATGTATAAATATGCTCATTTTTAGATACATGAGTAGAAAATAAGAAAGAAAAAATTAATTTTTTTAACAGAATGTTTCAATCTATCCAAATTAGAATGCTACCATGAATTCTATTAAAGCTCTCATTCAAAACGAATATTAAAAAATCATCACATTTAACAACTTTTACGCAAAACATGTAATCACGTGTATAAATTAAAAAGACACCTTACATATTGTGCATGAATGCTTCCACTGCAACTGATTTACGGTGACAATAAAACAGGGGAATAAATTTGTTTAGACATAAAATACAGTAAACATAAATATTACACAAAAGTATATATTATTCAAGGAAGTTAAAATAGAAAAAAACGCAACTAAACGCTAATTCGTATGGGGCTAGTAAAGATCGAAGTTAATCGCTGTGCATGTACGATCTTATTTGTCCAAAAAGTTCTTGTTGACGCCCAATTATTCCAATAGCGTCAAGAATAAGAAGCACGCCTTATTTACGAATCAAGTCGTTGTGTTGGACTGTCGCATTTTTTACAGAGCAAGATTTGTTTTATTACAGATGTATGTGCATCACAAATTTTAATTTTCCCACATCAATTTCGTATGCGCTCCGATAAGTGTAAACTCAATCTTCTATTGTATATGTCCTTTAAATGGAAGAAAGTAAATTATTATGACGTTTTGCAATAAGGCACTAGGTATTTGTTAGTCGGTCTGCTTGCAGACAATGTTGAGTTGTATTCGTCATAATCTCAAACGGAAATCCGCTCTTAATCTTTGCACAGCAGATGAGAAACCAGTGTAGATTAACCTACATTATAAAATT
Organism: Eudiplozoon nipponicum; assembly: GCA_029291075.1. NCBI lineage: Eukaryota > Metazoa > Platyhelminthes > Monogenea > Mazocraeidea > Diplozoidae > Eudiplozoon > Eudiplozoon nipponicum. The sequence continues at coordinate 74,995 of JAQBSW010002912.1, forward strand.
GACGAGACAGCGTATTTAATAAAAGATAGTTCTTCTTCTGCATTAGTGTTCATTTCGCACCAAGCATTTTACATAGCGTGAAAGACAAAATTGCACTGCAAACTGCATCCAATTTCATAGAACTTGTGAGTAACCGTATTTAGACAGATGAAGTAGAATCTTTGTTTCACGCTACTTCGAGCATATACAAACAATGTGTGTACAAAATGAAGTTGGTTTGGCATGTGTATCAATAAACAAACTTAACTTGTCACGCAAAAAATGAGGCAGAACAACCCTATGATTTCTAAATATAATTTAGACAAGATGTGAGTTCCCAATAAGGACGAAACCGGTCTACTGGATGAATTGCCTTTTCTACACTATACAATTCTTAGTTTATACTGACATACGTAAGTAATTAATGGGTCAGGTGTTTATATCAAGACCGCAACCTTGATTATAATAATTGTTATCGCCACCCGCGCAACCAATGTTCGTTTTATTATATAATAAATGTGTGCGAACATATGTCCCTATTATACAGCTACTGCCATGAATATACGTTGTCCAAAACTGTGCAAATAAATGTATTTTATTCATGCAATGGTATTATTATGGGGCCTTAGAAGCCACATATGAAACAGTTTTTAGTTACCTTTCTTCTATTTGAACCTTCTGGACTAATATGATTTTTGTTTACTATATATGTAGACCGAATTTTATTTTTAAATCTAATTTTATCCTGGTTTTTCTTTCATCAGTAAATCAGTTCACAAAAGTAGTGAAAGCGCTTCTTTACAATACCTATATATTGTGCTTTTAAAATTTGTAACTGGTAATAATTGTTTTACGTATGTGAAATCTAGATTTATAATAAACATTTTAAATTTGTATCATCTCAATTATGAAATGAAGATAGACCGAGTGTAATGAATTGCTCATAAGAAAAGAATTTTTTCTCAAACAACGGATCAGAGTTGGCTATTTTTTGCCTAGATTGCAGAAAAGAATGTGAAAATATTTGAGTCCACTAGGCAAACATTACGGTTTCAAAAACTACGAATTTATATAGAAAATTTTCACTATCATCACTCAGTAGGCGATCATCAAATATCACAAAACTGACATTGAATCAGATTTGACTTCCATCAAATCACTAATTACAAGTAAATTAGCAAGCACTTTGGTGCAATTTTCTAAATATTTTTAAGGATAACACGCTATTGCCGGGCTCGATTAGAAACAGTCATTCGACAAAATTTTTGATCGAGGTCTTTTATAATGAGATGTAAGCACTGATTCTTTGGGATGAACAAATACATTTTTGAAATGGTCTATATATTTTTCCTTGTCAATATTCAAGATTATTTATTAACTATAAACTTATTATGCAGGTTCGACTTTTGTGATAAATTTCTCTCTTATTTTTATTTATTTATTTATTTAGAAATCTTTCGAAAATTCTATTTTTTAATATTATTCTTGCTTGCTCTTTGATTACTTTTTGTGAGACAACTTGATTTTATACTATGATCTTACAGAATAAAATAAGAATTGTCAGCATATTACCCTAAAGGAACAAGAATGGATGTTTCGAACCGTTGGGGAAATTTCGATTAAAGCTTGGTTCACTAATATTTTCAGATAGTTTGCTTATGTACGGCTATAGAAAGACAGGACAAGTGAGACCCCATCAATCAATGCAAAACACAAGCTATGCACCTAGAAATGTAAAGGAATCAAGATTTTACCGATCTATGAATGCCATCAATTGTCCTGCAACGGGCTACTGTGGAAACAACTTGAAAGAGGACAGCAATGCGAAAATAAAAGAAAAATAAAGCAAATTATACTATGCTTAGGAAGAATTTTAATGGATAAAATTTAATTGGGTCCACTATATGAGCCTTACTTGAAACGTTATTCCCAATATTGCTGTTATTTGTGTTCATGTGACACATTATATAACATAAAAAGTGATTTATTCCGTAAACTTTCACGTGTTGTTTGGCGTACTAGACAAATTCGATGAGTTAAAAAGTAACTCTTATACAATTCAACTAAATGTTTCCTAATGCGGTAGATAGAGCAATGCTAGCGTCGAGAACGCAGGACTAGATTGTTGTTCATTTATCTGAAACCGGCTGTGTAAGTAGAAATATGTCTGTAGTGCAGCTGTTTCTGGCTATCAGCAAGAATTTCTGTTATTCGCACTAATTTTATCTTTTTGTATTCTGGTAAATTTTGTTCAGACGATGTCGCATATAAATTTATTACGCGACTTGTACTAGATTGTGAAAATTGAGAGAGGTCTTCGGCCAATACTAAGAAGTATAGAAATCAAATCAACATTATCATAGAACAATCATTAATTGTGTCGTTAATGACAAAATCTTTGATATAAAATTTATGACCTTGAGAAATAAAACGGTTCCGATATTTTAACTAGAGGCAAAGCGTAGCAAAACCATCATCAACGGTACATAAGCACACGTTTCAAACACCCATAATCATAATCAGACAGAAATGTTGATCAAACCAAAATGCAATATAATCTATGAATAAGAATGTTTCTCTTACCCCTAGTAGCTCCTTTTACATTGTCCATGATCGGAAATATCGACTACACAATTTCTATTATATGCCAGACAGTGTCGAGCTTATCTAAAGGAAAAGGAAATGGAAAAATTTCCACCATGTTATTCATGAATAACATATTTTAGTGTTGGTGATATTTATGATTCCACAAGTGTGATTGCTGGTTTTACGAAGTTGAAGAGTTCGTTATTGTGGACCAGGAGAGATAATTAGATAAGATAGATAGAGCTCATTCACTTTCATTTATCAAAGTCGTAAATAAACTTGCATTAAGAATGTATACGCCATACTGAGTTCTATGTCACTGATTTAAATTTATAACTAACATAGAAATATGAAAGTTATACTAAAATTTCGTCATTTAAATTACTAGATCGGTAAATTTTATTGAAAGCAATTTTTGACGAGTAAAAAGCTCCTCTTTACACAAACTTTTACTGATAACACAGTTAAGAGTTATAGCACCGCGCTAATTGATAACATTGTGTGCCAAGCCATTTCAAGTTCCGATACTTTTATCTCACCAGGCCGTATAGAATGAGCTAAAACGATTAAGCCGAGGCAAGAACGAAAGGAAGTCAGTTTAAAATAGCTTTTGTACTATAAATTGAAAAAAACGTATTATTGGGGCCATAAAACAATCACTTATGCCTATTCTGGAGTCTTCATATATAAAAAAGCATAATGATTGTGTTTTTGGCCAAAAGTATTACATAATCTAAAAATAACTTCAATTTGGAGCTTCGCGTGTTGTCATTCGAAGGATGAAAGAGAGATTCAATTGTAGACCTTAAATGTCGTATACCTTCTTGCATTATATCTGAACATTGCTCAATAATGCATTTCATTTTCTCTTTGCATGGAAATTTCACGAATTCGTTAACTGTTATAGGTTGGTTTTGACTGCAATTTACAAAGTTCAAGCATTTCTTCACCCCCTTCAATTAGGTAAACAACTGTCGGATATACCGCATTGTTAACCAGTGAATCACGAATGTACCTAAAGACCTTCTGAACTCTTCCTAATAGTTTATAACATGTACCAGCCTTTACTGTTCTTTATTCGGCAGTAAGCGCCATGCTAACCCTTTTTGTGTTAATGTTTCATTTTTAATGAATATGGCGAAACGCTGTTAGTAGTAACAAAATTCGTCATAAAGCACTAAAGGGACGAAGCAAATTCAGCCAGAACAAAACAATTTATGCCACTGGCGCATATATCCCATGCTTATTGCGTATTCATAAACGGGAGCCAAATCGCCATCAAAATCACACACCATAAAATTGATCAAGTAATGCAGTGAAATTTTGATGATGAATTTCCTGCAAATCATGATCATCAAATGCTATCTATGATTATGATCATGGTTCACAGTGCGATATTAAATTGTCCATAAATTTTAAAAGGTACCAATTTCATAATTTCGGAGATAAAAGAATAGACTCGATAAGGGTTACTAGGTGTCAGAAAAAAATTATACTCCGCGCATTGAAGATTTTATTTCACACAAAGTATGGCTATATATAATTTCATTTCGCTTACAACAAAAATGCATTTTCCATCTGTCAAAATATACCTGGCTAGTTTGGAAATCTGAGAAGCGTGCCATAGTAAAAATAAATTGAAAATCACATTGAATTCTGCTTAGAATCGTTTTGGAAAGCCCTCCTCTTCAGCGGTGTTCAGTGTCGAATTATCAATTCACGAGATGTTGTAACATTATTGAGCTAGTCATGTGACCCAGTAGAGCTAGTGACCAAGTGCCTTTCCTTGGTGTTATGTGATATGGCAACTATCGAAATAGTTCTCACCCGCAATTTTGTCCATCTCCAATAGAATTCTTTGGTATTTTATTGTAAAAAATTGAGAAAAATCTGATTTGCAGGCAGTCTTTCTTATTTGCTGTCTTTATTCAATTCAACAATCTCAGGCACGATTGTGTTACCTAGATTTTAACAAGTTTAATATGCAATAAGGTAGCTTCCAGTAAGGTGCGCCAAATTTATAATAAACAAGGTGGAGATGCGCAGTTCCTCCTATCGGAACTGTATATAACTTTCATTTATATCTACGTCATACGGATTTCCATCGTCTACAAAACATGTTCATGTCAAGCTGAAACTGCCAGTATGTATAAAGTTGACTGTTTCGTTCTTATGGTTGTCATCCTTTTGGATAGCAATTCCTAAAAGGAACTCATGTAAGCTTTCCACAAATCGTTTCCGATATTATAAAAAATAACCACTATAAACCGTAATTATATGACAGATGTCGGAGGCGAAATAATTTCAAAAAATCTCTGCATATCTTAATGATTTGCTGGTAGAATACGATTATTCAGGCAAGGCCACTTAAGATTAAATTTTTTTGTAAAATGAGAATTAAGTAACAAAATTATTTCACTGGTAATATTTATATAGCTATTTAATTTTCCCTTGTTTGCTCCTATATGAGATGACTTTATTTGTTGAAATGTGCAACGCATCATCACTGAATTTTCCTTGGCCTGTATTGAAATGAACACTTCTATTATTTAATGAATATTGGTCGCAGAGGAGTTGATAACAATTACTTTAATCAAGGTTGCGATCTTGATATATATACCTGATCGTTTATTTACATAAATTTGTCAATATAAACTAAGTATTTTAGTCATTATTTGGAACTTATCACTTTCAGCCCAGAATTTTCCGCAAACGGGGCTCGAACCTGGGGACATCTGCTTCGGAAACTGGTGATTTAATCACTGAGCTGCCCTGCCGCACACTGCACTAATTTTTCAGTGATATAATGACTTTCTTATAGGTAGAGTCTATATAGCATCACTTTAGCCCTAAAGTTTCAACTAACCATCCCTAATCTGTCAATATAGAACAGACAATAAGTTACATGGGGAAGTGTTGTTGAAATGAACATTTATATATTTCAACGAAACATGTTTTGCGCGGGCTGTGATAACAATTTCTTTAATCAAGTTTGCGATCTTGATATAAACAAATGTACCACTGAAAACATATATTGGTCAGTATAAACCAAGCATTGTATAATTTAGAAACAAAAATTCATCCAGTAGACCATTTTCATCCTTAGATAAATGTGCCTTTCAATGTCATTTCCTCAGATAGTGTTGTCTCTCATGACAGATTGGAGGCTCGACCTAAAAAAAGAAACATTAGTTAGTATATAACTGTAAATTCAGTGTAATATACGACAGGGTGGCTCGGTGGTTAGAACACCAGATTCCGAAGCAGACGTGTCCAGATTGGAGCCACATATACATGACAAAAACATTGAGACTGGATGAATTGCCTTTTCTACACTATACAATTCTTAGTTTATACTGGCATATGTAATTAATTAACAGGTCAGGTGCTTACAGCTTGATCGAAACCTTGATTATAATAATTGTTAACCCCACCCGCGAAACCAATGTTCGTTTTATAATATAGGAATTTCCTTTTGGAGACATTTCTCTGACTAAACATGAATCGAATAATCAACTTTCAATAAAAGGAGAAATTTTTCCTTTTCAAATTTTTCAAAAAGATTTTAGAATTACAAAGTTCATTCCTTCCTTATTTTCGCTTGAATTATTGAAGAAGTAAAGTTAATCTAAAAATCTACTCAAAATATAATCAAATAGAAAAAAAGCCAATTGTGTACACAAAATTGCAACACATCGCTTAATTCGGCATGGCATTGTACAAAAGAATTTATTTAAATATATTTTAAATAATGAAGATTTATTGAAAACGGTTATGCTTAAATGTAACAAGTTAGATTTACGCTTATTGGAATTATTGTGCGGTTTCCTAAACGAATTGTAAAATACTTTTATTTGACAGATTAATAGTCAATTGCATACACAATTTTTGGAATAAACTGCACATAAGTTGTATAATTTATATTGAAACAAGCGTAATACTGCTTAATTTAAAGGAAGGTAAAAAAAAATTGGATTGCATTTTTGTTTGTCGAAACTGATCCCAAAAACATTCTTTTTAGTTGATCGCTTAGCCCAATTAACTAGCCCTAATTCGGCAATGAAGACAATAATAGCCAATGCTTAGTACTGTAGTCTTTTTCCATCTGTTTCTGGTCCGGGATTATTGAAAGCACTTGCATATTGGTAATATCTTGATTCCTTTACATTTCCAGGTGCACGGTTTTTTGTTTGGCATTGATTGATGGATTCGCAGAGTGAATAGACTAGTGAGAACCCATCAATCAATGCTAATCAAACACTGTGCACCTGGAAATGTATAGGATCCCAGATCATATCGGCCTACGAGTGCTATCAATTGTCCCGTACAAGAAAAGATGACAAGAAAAGCAATAGTAGCCAATGTTTTTTTGATAAAATGTATTGTGTACTATCAAATGCCACAAGATGAGATCAAAAATGGAGCCTTGAAACGTCGACCATATCGATAGATCGACGTTATCCTGTGTGACTCAGGCATCAAATGACGGATAGTGATTGCACATTCAATACCAAATTGACCTCCAGTTTCATTGGACAGATGACGTCGTGCTCTCTTAGGATAGATATAATAATTATTTATTAAGCTAACAGACAATTTGTTGAAGTCAGATTGACTTGGCAAATCAGCATTAAAAGCCGTTTATCCTACCTGTATTGTGACTAACATTGGTTTGTTCTCGGCCAATTCCTCTAATGGAATTATATTAGATTGTTATGTTGGGATCCCTCATCGGTCAACAATACCTCACATGTTTTAGCAAAAAACTAATAAAGTAAGTATTACATTACCTTTAGCCGTTTAATTTATAATTCTTGATGGTTATTCTCTTAATAGCTACCTGACTTTTCAAAAGATAGGCACGTGTTTCGTGTGTAAATCTATTTATAACTGTTGATTATGACCAACTAAGTGAAATTGCATTGGTTCAATTCCAATTTCCCGTCTCGCAAACCAGTTATATTCCTAATTAATGTTATTGTTCGAAATTATTAAAGTTCCAACTTAATTTAATAAATAAATAATGCATTGATGCATACTATTTTGAATAAGGCAGATCTGTACAATGCCGTTATAAAGTCCATGTATTTTCGCCAAAACTCCACTGGTCTATAATACCTGATACTCCATGGAAATAACATTTAATGCAAATGGGAATAATATGTTTTGAATGCGTGCATTATACAATGAAAAGTTACTGGGAAACACGCAGGCTAATTATGGTTACCACAATTTGCGATTGCGCAATTGTGGTCACATTTACTTAAATCTGGTATTATGAGCATTATGCTGTGTATGTGTGATTAGAGGCCTGTTGATGATTCGGGAAATTCAGAATCGAAACATTACCAGTCAACAAAGATTCGATCGAAGCTCATTACCAGTGGTTAGTATGAACGATGTTGAAGCCTTCGTGGAAAAGGTACGAATCAGCACCTAGCCACCAAGAAGACGAACTCGATGCGTACCTGGACATGGGGATCAATCGGATCTTTGCGAAACTGATAGAGCAAAGCAACATCCCAGAATCGCAAATCGTGCTATCCGTCATTGTGACGTCGGCATTTCTCCACCCTTCAAAAAATATCCCGTCTATTTTCAAATATTGCAAAGTCTTATATTTTGCATTAAGCTGCGGAATAAGGATGTCGCAATCATATAGACGAACGATAAAGCTGTTCAATAAATTTTGAAAGTCAAATTGGCTGATCACTAAAGCAGCGAATCGCAAAGCATTTAAGACAAAAAAGCTTCCAATGTGGAAAACGTTTCGGTAACGGCTCATCACGGTGGTTCAATTTATAAAAATCCGAACCAGACGGATTTCCAAGCGTTTAACTAATTAAAAAACAAAGCGTGCCACGATTAGCAAGAGTTGTCAGTTGCAATATCCTAAATAAGAAGCTGAATAAACAAAATAAATAAGCACATAAATTTAAATATCAACCAGTGTATTGGCTTTCATGGGCGTGTGTTTGTACCTTAGAATGTACACTTCCTGCTTCAAATAGTTTATATAAATTAATATATACTGCAGACTAGTTTTATTAATTTTTTACCTAACGCATATTTACATAATACCATTTCCATATGCAAAAAATATAAATTTTGTCAGATACAAGAACAATTCTTTAAATCAAGTGTGCGAGCTTGATGAAAACGCCAATCCCACTGTATTTAACCAGCCGTCGAACAAAATAATAAAACTACCACAACCCATATACGTTTATGTGGCAAAAGCTGCAAACAGTTGATGTTCTTGACTGCATAGAAATTGTGCAGCCGACATTTCCAGTCAAGTTCAATGTATGCGAGACAGCTAGAGATGAGAGCCGCATATCTAACTTTGATTTCCATATATATTCAATGCGGTTTGATCCTCGATAGTAAGTTTGCCGTCGTACTCTGATGATGATCATGGAAGGTAAAAATGCGTCAGTGCGTTGCGGCTGGCGGTAGTTTTGTTATGCTGTTCGTAGACTGGTTAAATACGATGGGATTGGTGTTTACTTCAAGCGCTAAAACTTTATTTAAATAATCGTTATCACCACCCGCACGATCAATTATTGTTAAATTGTGCTTATATATGTATATGTGGTGAGAAGCTGCTAACAGTTAATGTTCGTGACGACATAGAAATTGTGTACCGACATTTCAGTCAAAATCAATGTATGCGAGACTGCTAGAGGTGAGCCATATCTAAATTTGATTTCCATATGTATTCAATGCGGTTTGATCCTCGATAGTCAGTTTGCCGTCGTACTCTGATGATGATCATGGAAGGTCGAAACGCGTCAGTGCGTTGCGGCTGGCGGTAGTTTTGTTATGTTGTTCGATGTCTGGTTAAATACAATGGGATTGGTGTTTACTTCAAGCTCGCAAACTTGATTTAAAGAATTGTTACCACCACCCGCGCAATCAATTATTGTTAAACTGTATTGCCTATATATGTATATGTGGCGAAAGCTGCAAACAGTTGATGTTCGTGACTGCATAGAAATTGTGCAGCCGACATTTCCAGTCAAGTTCAATGTATGCGAGACTGCTAGAGGTGAGAGCCGCATATCTAAATTTGATTTCCATATTATTCAATGCGGTTTGATCCTCGATAGTCAGTTTGCCGTCGTACTCTGATGATGATCATGGAAGGTCGAAACGCGTCAGTGCGTTGCGGCTGGCGGTAGTTTTGTTATGTTGTTCGATGACTGGTTAAATACAATGGGATTGGTGTTTACTTCAAGCTCGCAAACTTGATGTTAAGAAAAGATGCAAGAACAGTTTCTTTCTCGTATTCTTCTTAATTATCTACAAATGAACATTTGTAGATACGTGAAAAAAATGTGAGAAGGAAATGGTTCTTGTATCTAACAATTTTTTTCTTTTTGTACATGGCAAGAGGACTATGAATTTTATTAAGGCTTGCATTAAAATCAAAATGTGATTATTCAAGCAGCGAAAAATTCCATATATTTTTTATGAACCTCAACTTCTTTATCAAATTTTACAGCTCGACGTTTTATTCTTATGCTCACGTGGCTGCATTATTGCACCATAAAGTTCGAACAAGAAATTCAGGATTGAAATTTTCACATGACGTAGTAAATAGACTAAATACGGTGTGTGATTTCTTCGGAGTCATAAATTGCTAAGCATTCGGTATAGGAAGTCATAGCTTTTAATAATATCTCGTCACCAGAGCACATTTTTTTAATACATTTTGCCATTGTTAACTTAACCAAATTATCTGTTTTCCTGTTTAGTAAAATTTTAAAAGTATGGAGGAATCTAATTGGATTCTTTCTCCCAATATACGGAAACGTAACAAGGACACAAACGCCCACAAGTACAGACATAATGAATGACATTCAGTTCGTGTCCAGAGTTAGTTTTTGAATTTATCTCAATTAGATTACGATGCAATTGACAGCTTGTGCAAATCTTCGTTCTTTGTCATTTGCTGCTGGTAATCACACGTAGCCTTCTGACAAACTTGTAATTTAAATTATGTTAATATGGTGCTTGCATCTCGCTGAAGTTCATTTTGTTCTCCATTATTGATAATTCCAAACTTTACTGGTGTTTGACAATTTATTAATTTGCTAATTTAGCCAAAATATTAATATTTGCAAATACTTGAGACGATTAAGTAAACCTTATAAACTGTACGGTTGTAGAAAAACATTGTTTGAATTTACAATCAATTTGCAGTTCGGTACAAATCAAACATCCGCTTCGAATTAGGCATATGAAAAATCACCGTTTTAAAAATAGACGCATAAAGAGTAATTCGAACAATGCGTCCATGTTACAATAGGAGTTGGCATTATGTGTCTTTGTTTGGTCACAGCCAAATTCCTCATTTTATGCTTTATATACGTTTTTGGCTAAATTTATTCTTTTAGAATTTTTTTTCTAGAAAGTTTGTTTTAAGAACCGCTGAATCTTGGCGAGAGGTCAATGCTCAACTTTAATCGCAGAATATTACCTGGACATCAAAGATAAAACTGTCATTTCCTGATTCCGTATTTACTGTGAAGTGACAATTAAAACTTACATATCTAGTAGCGTCGCATGAATTCTATTGCTCAAGGTAAAAAACTCCGATGATTCCAGCATCAGTTCTAACATATTTCGATCGTGTATGCAGTAAATCTGATTTTGGAAAGTCTCTGCACTTAATGCACTATGTTAATGAAGGTAAAATTTAAGTTTAAGATTGTAGAGAAAGTTATTTCTTTCGACAAAATAAAGATAGCAAATATTCACAAATTTAAACCACCGTGGCCTATTGGAACGAATATTATTAAAATAAAAATATTCGTTTGTTCTATAAATTTCGTTGTTTAAATCCTTTCTAGTATATATACTGCTGAATGGTTTGTAATTTCAGTTTTCTGTATCTTGTGCCTGACTTACGTCATCTTCTCTGTTGACTTGCAGTAGCTATCTTTTTTCTCGTATCAATTTTACAATTTTGATCCTCACAACATATTGCTGTTAAAACGAGTTTCCGTTTTCATTTTTACATATTGGGATCGTTCAAGAACAGGTAATTTAATTATTATGCTCTTCCTGTCAAATCTCCGTCAAGGTCAAACATTCGGTACCTTTATCAGTCTTAGTAAGTCTATAGGAGTCTGATCGAATAGTTTTCTCTTCCACATCTAATAAGTTCATACCTGCGACTCTCTGTACCATGCTATCAGTTCCCTCAAACTTAAGATTAGCTTCCATTTTAATCACAACTATATATCTTTATTTAATCAAGCAAAAGCCGAAGGACTGTGTACTTTGTGCGCAATATTTGGCACTAAAAAAGAATAATTAAATTACTTATTCATGAACGATTTAAAATATTAAAATGGAAACTCTTTGTAACAATAAAATTTTGAGAGGATCATAACTGTAAAACTAATACGAGATAAATGATGGCGGCTGTAAGTCCACAGAGAATATTGCGCAAGTCAGGCAAAAAATAAAAGGAAAAAGGAATTACCCACGTTTCAAAATTATATATTCTTGAAGTATTTAAACAAAGAATGTTCAAGAATTAAAACGGTTATTTGTTATTTTAATAAAATTCATTTCAATCGGCCATGGTTTAAATTTATAAATAATTTTTACTTCCATTTTCCTCTGAAAAATTATCTTCCTCCACAATGACCAATCTAACAATCATCAGCGTTTAGAATCGATCAAGTTGCTTCCTTTAACGCCTTGGCTAATAGTATTGGCTATTGAATCAAATATGACACACGGTGATCGTGCTGGCATATCTAAACAATTGTGCGTCTGTTAAAAAGTCGTGTAGTAATTTAAGGCTGACAAACAGTATTAGGCGAAATGGCGCCTAGCTCAGATGATATGCTGGCTGTATAAATTCCTAATAAACTTGATGAGAACTTCATTAATCAGGCACTATACGAAAATCGCAGTGTTTTCAACCTCCTTGAGATTGTCTTAGAGCAGTTGCTCATTTTCTCCATAAAGTTGCTATGTCATATTATAGCTGACATTACGGCGAAGTATTATCCACGGCGACACAGCGTAAAATATTTAATCATCTTTGTCATAATTCAATAAATGCGGTTATCATTTATTAATTTTTATTAGGTTATAACTGTCTTATTTTGTTGCACCGAAGTATGAGAAACGGTCTTTTTGTACGAATTACTACAATTAGTGTAGCGTTGTGTTTCACAGCTTTTTAAAATCTTACGCATGAATTAGCCAATTAGCTACAACGCATGAATTATTTAGCATATTAAAAAATCGCATATTGAAGCAGTGTCTATAAGTTTTACCCATCAAAGTACCTTCAATAAATCAAGTTTGAAAAAACCACCAATCCCACCGTATTTAATCAGTCACAGAAGAAAGCAAATCTACCGCCTGTCACACGCATTGATGTGTTTCAACCATGCATGATCAAATTCAAAGCACGACAACAAATTGACTGACGTCTAACAAACCGCAATATGAATTTAAGATTTGCATCCCGCACACGTATTAGACTTTCAAAGATTGTACTTGATTATATAATCTTTTCACAATAAAATATTTTCATGGGGTGTGTACATTGTGACCTATTTCTCACATATTTATGCGAGCATCGTGTTCGGAAATTATCAGTGCATTCATTATTTATTATTGATATATATATATATATATATATATATATATATATATATATATATATAATTAAATTATAAATACTGCAATTTGTAATATATGCCGATGGAATAAACTATGAAGTACACAACTTAGCCAATGCAATTCATCAATTAAACCATTTTCGTACTAAATGGGTACTACAGAATTGCAGCGGCCGGGATTTGAAGCAGGCGAATTTGGTTCAATAACATGAAACTCATCCATACAAAATTAAAAGCCGCGTATTGCAAAATAATATATTTTATATATAGTGCAGCTTTTTATTTAGAACGTCAATACTACGATACGCTAATATATGAATGCGTAAAAATATTCCATTTGGAATTGGCTTCTGAGTGTCCTTAAACATTCCGCCTGTAACAACGTTTTACACGATAATGCGGCAATGACGCATTGTAATTTTTAATTTTGATGCGTTGCTCTGTGGGATATTTATCTCGGAAATTCAACTGAAATAATTTGCGTTGCACTGTTACTAATCGCAAGACTTAATGCGAGTATACATACTGTTTATGATGACTTTGTCACATTCACTGGTTACTACAGGAATGAACACGGCGCTTTGAAAACCTTGCCCGACACATGCTAAAATATCAGTCTTTGACAAATAGAAGCATAACTAACACAGTTTCGTATGTGGCTTACAATTGCCCATTTTAAAGCAATTGCATTAACAAATCGTTTTTGCCTTCAAACTTCAGGACAATGACTATTTATGGCAATAGCTTTTATGTAGAGAAGTATGCTCAAATAATTAGATTTAAACAAAATTGGTTCACATTTTAATGTCCTGTCGCCAGTTTCATAGGACAAGATATGCTTAGCGATAGATTTACGAGCAATATCTCTCATATTTTGCTGAATCGAAGTAGGTATTTGTCGTAACACGCGTGGATTCAATTATCCACTGATACTGCCTAAATCAGTTTCCTCACAGGTAAAATTCGAATTGCAGCTATTGTTCGATGCATATTTCAATTAATTTCTTGTCCATAACACAAGGTAGATGAAGTTTGGTGATAGATTTAAATAAAACAATTTCAGCCAAAAAAAAAATGGTGAATCCTAAAGCGCTTCTTTGCCTCGTCACTTTAGTATTGCAGGTGACTATATGTTCACCACGTTTTTTTTAAATCATTAGTGTTAAATTTACCATTAAAATGTTGCGGGTGACCGTTGATTATAAGTGTATTACATACATCGTCTAACTCAGTCTGCAAACGGGATGTCGAACAAATACGCAATGCCTTGATTTACAATGTCCTAACTAGACCATTTTCTCCATTTCAAGGGGAAGTAGCTGTTAAGTTGTAAATATTGTTATGTCAAATTTGTTTCAGGAAGAATTCCGTGCACAATTTGCCATCAGCCTTACGTGTAGACACCATGGTAACGGCTCATTGTAAGCAAAGAGCGAGTATCACCTTCGTCATTTTCAATTGTAAATCTGATATTCGGATGCTATTCTTTTAATTTATTAAGCAGATTGTCCGCATTCACATGGTTTTCTTAGAATAAAATTTTATTATTTAAACGAGAATTCGCATCACCTGTGCTTTAGTGAATTGCACTATATGCATCTTTATTATCATGGCATATTGAAAGTTCATTGGTGTTTTTATTAATTTGGCATAGTTTAAATGTTACTTTATCGTCGTGAACATTTTCGATAAGACTAATTTAAGAGCTTTTTCACATTTGGGTAATGCCTAAAGCATAATATAGTTTCAGAAATGGATTTCCATTATTGTTTCGGAAATCTTTAACAAATTTAATGTGCTCAAGTTTTACTAAGTAAATTTAAGTGTAGTTTTGGCAAAACCCACCTGACAGTTAAAAGAGAATGTTATTCAAAAAACCAACAGGGCCTCGTTAATAAATCTTTTGTCACAGCGCCGCCGCAATTTTCATAAAAGAAAAAAATTGAAATCTATCAAATGGAGAATAGCAGAGCACAATTTTCAAAGTAACAACGGCAAGGTACGATGCATTGAAACAGCTGGACGTTGCAGTCATTCTCTCTCTCGCTCTCTCTTTATCTCTTTCTCTCTCTCTCTTTCTCTCTTTCTCTATCTCTATCTCTCTTTTTGTCGCTCTATCTCTCTCTTCCTCTATATCTTTCTCTCTCCATCTCCCTTTCTCTCTCTCTCTCTCCTTGATTTATTAAAGAGACGAAATTTGTGCATAAACAGAATAAAATTTGCTGAATCTTTTGTGTGATCGTGGGTGTGAGTGAACGTCACGGATGTACATAATAAGAATACAATCCGCTGCTGTTTAGTTAAAATATTGAATTAGCATATTAACATTGTAACACGACTAAGAGTTCACTTCGGCATGATCACCATTCATGCTTAAATCGATTTGGGCTTCTCTTCGAATTTCTTTTAAGGCGTCCACGCTAAACCACATTTTTTTGTGGAGTTCAGATATTTTTGCTGCTACCTCTGCCAACCAATGGCTCATAAAATGGATATTCGAAGTTGTAAAAATTTTTACGACCAGGTCATGGTTTTAACAATCATTTAATGGTATTCCTTATGACGAAAACTGCTGTTGGCCAACGGAATCTGTATTTGTCTTTTATGCAAGATAATATTGATCTAATAAATAGGAGAAGTCTACTTACCACGATGTCTGGTATGCATGAAGCAGAAAACATGACAAATTGCGTTTGTTAGACTTCTTGTCTCACTAGAGCCGACATCCTTCCAAAACGCTCTGGAACGCTGTAAAGAAATAGGCTTTAGCTAGCCCCGGCTCGTTAACCTATACGACGTTTTCTGCGAGTCTAAGAATAAATGACTTCCTGGCACGTAAGCGTTAAAACGTTTGCCACTAGCCTCGCAGACAATGAGGATAAATATCGGCATAATGTCACTAATAAGCTAGATGCAGCGTCGAAGCAAAAGTCCCTACTTCAAATAGTTGCATTATCACTTCGCATATTTACAAATAAGTTTGGACGATTAGAACTTCTAAATATTGGTGTGTCAGGCACTCTTCAAAAGTGCAAGTACTGCAAAAGGCGCGGTTGGTGCTGAAGTGGCCTCTCGATCATTTTACAAAGTTAATATCCAAATTTGATATTTTGACCAAATAGCAGACTTACTGCCTTATGCTGCAGAAAATAGCAGATTAAATCTTTCTTTCATTGGCCTTTTTTTGATTCTCAGTGGATAAGTTTTCAAGAGGAACTTAATGTGGACAATGCCGCCATCTGAAGGCGGGAATCAGTCCCAAATAAGCGGAAGTATGCTATTTTTGTTCCCATCTAATTAAATATGACCCAAGTCAACTAGGCAAGCTACGTAATATTAGAAGTTAATCACTGCTATCAATCATGAAAGGATTCGTAACGAAGCAGAAAATAAATCAGAAGTCGTGCGGCAAACAGGTTCCGGTTGGAAGGCCCGATTTATTCTTCTTATTTCCGTAAGTATATTTGAACCAGACACACTGGAGTTGTGCTTTTTCATTTGTGTATGTGTTTTATATTTTAGAATAATTTGCCTTACGAAATTTTCTGTACAAAAACACCTTTACTAATATACTTTCATTACAACATTAAGGACATTTCGATCTGTATTTCTAAGGCACATCTGGTTGAACGAAATACAATGCATAATTATTTTTCAAATATAATAATCTTTCGATTATAAATTTCATTTGCTCACTAAAAAGTAATTTTAATACTCACCTTAATTCGAATGTGCATAGCGTGATCATCTTTCACTACTTTACCGCCGTTCTTCACCGCGCTTCTTACTGTCGCTTTGAGTCCATCCTCATATTTCTCACCAGTTCCACCTGTGTTGTCATCCCCAGGCCTAACATCGACCTTCTCGTGAACTACGTCTGAGTCAGACAATAGAGGAACCGCCTGATTCGGCAACTTATCATGCGTGTCAGTTTCTCCCTTGTTGGAGATCTGAGTATTCTGGGCATCGGGTTCTTTATTCTGTATCGACAATGAGCTGCTGTTCTTGTGTACACCTTTTACACGCCGGCATAAAACACACGACATTTTCCAACAGACACTGTTTTTTCTATCAATCGGCAATCGATATTTATTAATGCTTTTATCGGAGGACGTAATATGAGCAGAACGGCGTCTTAGGGCGAGCACAATGCACAGATTGGCGAATGCCACCGTAGCAACAGGAATAAACTGGTGACAAAGGATGTCAAAATAGTTGGTGTAGAAGAATAGGTTGTTTACTCCACAGCGATAGCCATCGCCTTTTTTATGTACTGTAAACCCGAATATCACTGGCACTGACATCAGCAGCGAGTAGACGCCGGCACAGATGATTAAAACGAGGCCGTGTTTCCACTTTATACTCTTTCGGATGAATGGACTGCATATCACGAGGAAGCGCTCCAACGTAAAGATGCAGACAATCGTCACAGAGAAAAGTCTTAATTTAATAATAAAATTCATTTGAAGTAAATGTGCATAATTACTATTAGTAACGAAAAAAAGGGACAATATAAGTAACCAGATATTATAGTCGAGTTGAGATCTGGCGAAAATAAAATGGCCTGGTTTAAAATAAATGTGTACCTCCAAGCATGATTTATTTCTCAATGGAAGTTACGAATTGATAGTCATTTCATCGGACGAGAATGTACCCAGTGAATGAACGAATATAAATTTGTTGATTTTTGTTTGTATTTTAGTAATAGAATCCCTTGAGTGCAACATCAGAGAACCTTTTATAACAATGACAGTTAAATACTGTTTGTTGCGAAGAGCTAATAAATGTGCAAGTATATATTAGGTGTTGCGAACCTAGTAACAAATTAGTTCAGTTGTGACCAGAAGGATAAACCAAAGGCGAAATGTGCATGAGATTAAACTTTCCGTTCATGCTGCCTTTGGTTTATCCTTCTGATCACAATTGAACTTATTTGTTACTTGGTTCGCAACACCTAATACATAATGGAATATATATTAGCTCTCCGCAACAAACAGTACTTAACTGTTATATATTGATTTGAATGATGTCATGCTTACCGCGAAATGTGATAACTGATATTGATTAAGGCAAGAG